>MU225905.1:909513-949317 GCA_018584345.1 Thuja plicata | reverse complement strand
ATCCCAATTAATTTATTATTTCTTCTAGGACCTAATTGACTCCCCTAAACAACTTTAGATCCCATTTGGCACTATTGGCCACCCTTACATTGTTTTGGTCCTAAGTCCTTTTCCAGGACTTCCAGGATTTATAATATTTAAGTTAAATTGTTTATTACATATTGCTATTATTGGCCTCAATATATCCCAATTTACTTTTAGGAATTCTTTAGATCCACTACCTCCATTTGGTTCCAAGGTGGACTTAGGTGTTTAGAGAGGTGCTCCTGCACCAGTTTTGCTAATTTGTTTGACTTTAGTCTCGTGTGAGTTTTCAATTTAGCACAAATGTTATATGTTAAGGTTCTATAATGTATATATGCATGCTTTTTCCATGTTTGCATATGATTATTTTAAATTTTCCTATTTATTTTAATTTTCCCGATTTTTTATATCGTCATCCCTTGGGCATCTCCAAAAATGACACAAAAAATCAAGGACTCACAAATGCGTCGCCTGCTCCCCATTCTCCCCATCCCGGAAACTTTGGGTAACTTAGGAAAAATCTTTAGTATTTCATTGCTTGAAAATTTGTCATATCTGGAAATTAATAGCAATGTTTTCCATTAACTTGTTTATGACAGCACCATTTTTAAGAAGTTAATATGTTTGGCTCATGTTAAATTTTTTATATTTCAGCAATGCACTTCAACCAATTTACCAGTTAATGTCTTTTTTGCTTTTCTATAGGATCACCTGCAAAATGTTCGACAATGCTTTCATCTTTCAACTAATGATTTTGTTAATGAATTTAATCATGTTGGACTTGAATTTGTATAATACAACTGTCCCTTATGGGTTCATTTGGCATTTGTTTTTGCAGCTCTACGGCGTGATTAGAGCATATTATGGATTGAACTTTTCACAGAGGGTCCTTTTTGATTTGGATATATATAATTTAATCTATTTTCTAAAGTAGATTAATGGAGCGAAGTGAACTTGCTTCATGTCAGAAATACATATATAGAGAAAGAGTGCATCATGCAAGATGTCAAAGTTGCAAGATAAATTGTTCAGCCTTTAATTCTGGAAAATATTGTCATTCTAGCTGTAATTATGAAATAAAAGATGGAAACAAGCCAGAAAAACACAGACCTGGCATGGGCTATAGGGACTGTAGGGACAAAGAAAGAATCAATTCTCTGACAGTAGATGGGGGTAGCAGTCAATGTAGAAAAAGAGTACACGATAAGGGAAAAAAAATGTGCAAGGTAAAATGGTCAGCAATTAAGTCTGGACATTATGGTCACTGTAGCAATAATAATGAGAGAAAAGATGAAAATAAATCAGAAAAGCACAAACCTGACATGGATTGCAGGGACTGTACGGAAAAAGAAATCACCAGTTATCTGACAGTAGATGGGAATCCGACTGACAGTGAATGTAGTGAAAAAGAGCAGAGTGATGATGGTGGCAGGGTAGGTTGCAAGGGTCATAAAGGTGACAAGAAAAGTAAATGCTGGAGGGAAGCTAAGACTATTTCTTTTGCCAGAGGGAGAAGCATGTCTAGAGAAAAGAGTTCAGATTCACACAAAAACATGAAATTTAGATGGAAAACATGCAGGCTCGGTAGGAGCATACACAGAAGTATTAGGAGCAGAAGCAGTAGCATAGGAATGCCAAGAAGTAGCAGTGAAGAATCAGGCTGCCAATTATTTGATGGGTTACAGATGAAGTGTAATTCTACAGTAAAGGGTGATTCTACTGCTCCCATTGATGAAGCAGAAAAGGAAAGGGAAATGTTACATTCAGCTCGCAAATCATTTTGTCTTCTTGAAAGCAGTTATGTGACCAAGCATGATTATTGCCAACGTTGTCACAGAAACATTCCTTGCTGCTGCAATATTGTACCTTATTGTCATAGTAGGAAGAGAAAACATAAACATTATTCAAGTGAATCTGATGAAGCTGCTACAAAAGTTGGGAGGACAAGTGATTTTGGTCAACATGAACATGCAAATGGTTGTCGGGGACAAGTACCATCATCCCGCCACAGTGTTTGTTGGGGAATGTCATGTAAAGATTCTTTGTTCTGTTTGGATGGAACAATTAACCCCAAATGTAGGAACTTTATAAATGAGAGAAGATGCATATGGAGTGCATTAGGTTCTCAACATGCAGGATACTATGGTCAAAGTCAAAATCTTTGTGATATTGGAGATGTGAAAACAATTTCAAAACCTAAGGAAGGGTCTTCAGATATCTATAGGAAAACAAGTAAATTATGTACAAGTTGTGCAGGTGCAAAAGCCAACTTTGATACTGTTAAAACTGAAAACCAAGAAGATCAAGATCTGTGGCTGGAACTTAGCTTAAAAACTTTGCAAAGATCAGAACTCAAGGTAGAAGGTGCTTTTAAAAATGACCTGAAACTTTCACTTCCAGATTGTTCAAGTGAATTAAATATGGAGGTCCAGGTGCCTTTTCAGTCAACCAACTCTGGTCTTCTTTCTTCAAGGGATTCAATAGAACATATTTGTGACACTGAGTTGCCTCTCGAGTCGTCTAATATTCTCTTTTCAGTTTGGACTCCTATTGTGAACCCTTTCTCTCTACCTCAAACAATGGAGGAAAGCATTCCTTGTTTGAATTTCACAGAGACACCAGTTGTTGAGTCTAATTTGGATCCTGCAGATGGCACTGTAAACATGATTGCTGGCTCTATCCCATCAATAATTGAAGGGAAGTTGGCCTTCAATTTGGACCAAAACTGTCAGTATTCACTTACAACTACTAGAGAACCAGAATGCACCGGACTGGAAGAGAGTAATTTAAGTTCATCAGGTATCTCAGGTAAGAAACTACTGGTACATACCTGAAAATAAATGTATTTCACTTTAGGAGAGGTCCCGCCTTTTTTGGAACAAATAACTAATACTATGATGCCATACTCATGTGCACTATGCAGAGGACAAGCACCATCCCATTTCTGATCATCCCGTTCCAGCAAATGAAACAAATGGGTTACCTCCAAGTCTTTCCATTTCATCTCAAAAGGAAGAAAGGAGAGGTTTATGTTTGTCAGGTATACCTGTTGTAAGAGAAACAGTTAACATTTGGAAATTTGTACCGTAAATGATACCATATTCATGTGCACTATGCAGAGGACAAGGACTATCCTATTTCTGATCATCCTGTTCCAGCAAATGAAAGAAACGGGTTACCTCCAAGTCTCTCCATTTCATCTCATAAGGAAGAAAGAAGAGGTTTATGGTTGCCAGGTATACCTGTTGTAAGAGAAACAGTTACATTTGAAATTTGTACCATTACTGATAAATTGTATCTTATCTCTTCCAAATGCACTGCAATTACTGTATATTTTAGAAGTGAGAGTCCATTATTTTCTGTTGTTTGTTTGGCTCATATCAGGAAAGTGCCTGATTTTTTATTAATTATTGTTTTTTTTTTCTCCTGCAGATTCCCAGTTAAAAGCTACTAGTATCAGTGATGCTACTGGTGTTGGTAATGAATGTGATGCTTCTAAGTTGTTTCAGTCCAAGAGAACGAAAGAAATTTCTAACTCGGCTATCATAATTGATGACTCTGAAGATGATTTCTCTGAGCATAGTTATTTTCATGAATTTCCTAAAGGAAATAATTTTATTAAAAGCACTGGTAACATTGCAGTACTTAAACAGGTATCACATTATGGCAGGGAAGATCCTTTACACAAAAGTAAGAATAATTATGTTCAAAACACCTCATTGGCTGGAAGTGTCTCGGGCTCAGATATGAAGGATTTTGGTTTAGAGTGTGGGAGTGCCTCTTTGGCAAATGCACAAAGGAAAGATGAAGTAGATAATTGTGCGAATATGAGAGGGATATCTTTATCTCGTTCACATAGAAACACAAGTGAGTGTACTAGTTCTGCTGAGGAATCAGCAGAGGAAAAATGTAGGACAATTGAGGTTTCCTCCAGTGAAGATGAGTTTTTAGAAAATAATGTAGACAATGTCACATTGGCATGCAAAAATAGAATCCTGCAAGAGAGAGGATGTTTTACATTAGTAAGTTGTATTACTACAAGAGGTACTGACAGTATGATACCATCTGACCAGGAGAAATTTGGCCATGAGAATAATGACAACTTTAAATGTGTTGATAGCAGTAATGAAGTTTTGCTTAGTGATGTAAGACTACACAAAAAGTTAGAATTTTCTCCTGAGGATGAAAATGGAAATTCCAAAGCTGTTTGTAGTAGCAGGGGAATCCCAAGCACTCTAGATCCCAAGCATTTGAATCTGCAATATGTTGAAGCATTAATCCAGATAGCTTATTTGAAACCTCGGATGTGGGACAGTGGTATACTTTGTGATTTGTGTGGACAAGGGCCATCCTTAATTTATGGGGAGTGGTATGCTTGGTGCTGTGGTTATCGCTTATGCCACTGCAAATGTACTGAGGATTATCAAAGGTATGCTTTGTTTCCCATGTATGTAAAGAAACATGGCATTACTTGAGAAAAATCCATTTACTTGATGGCTGCCTCCAGTCCAGCTAACTTGTAGCCCTCCTTTTCTGTGATATGATCCAAGATTATCATATGAGAAAGTCACATAGAAATGAAAAGTATTTTTTTCTTTCCACCAAGCAAGACACCAAGTTGGTGTTGAGGCTCTCCTTTTTGGAATCCCACAAGGGTTTTTGGTTTACATTTGTTACTCGTATTCTTCATATTAGGCATCCATACCCTAAACCCTATCCAGATTCGAACTCATGCCTCCTCCATGGAGTACACAGACCTCCACCATTAGGCCCATTAAGGCTGCAAATTTGGCAAGCATGCATGATTTGGTTTGATTAATTAGGCTACAAATTTTAAAAATCTGTAATTGTATATCACAGAAAGTTGAAGCTCTCAATGAATCCAAAGAACAAAAAACCTTCAAAAAGATACAGTGAACATCCTTGGAGTGGCAAAGTTCATAGACTGTGTGGTCTTTGGTCCTCAGAGGTAACCCTCTTACTAATTTAAAGTCATGCTTGTTAAATTTAATCTTGACGTCTTTGATGATGTGGATATTGCTTGATTTTAATTTTGATGTTTATTTGTTTCTTTAGGTTTCTATTGCACGTAAAGTTCAACATGTTTCTATTCATCTATAGGATTTAGATTAGTCAACAATATGATATGTGGAACCTTGTTCTAGAAAAATAATGTAAGGCACCCTTATTGCAATTGTGGATTTCACATAACATTTGTTCAAGTAACGATACTTGACTGAAATTCAGTAGGGTAACTAATGCAGTTTACTTTTCACTAGGGGCGCTGATATAGTAAATTTCTAGCAATGTTATACATTTATACGCTTTTTAGTGTACTACCGTGAGATTTTTAAAAACTATATAACAAATTTTATATATGAAATGGTGTAACAGCCGAGCAGTTCTTTTATATTCAATAGTAAATACTTCTTCATGTTTACATTCTGGTTAATACTGACCATTCATTACCTGAACAAATTATTCATCATAAGAGACTGTTTCTTAACGGAGTTGGTCTGTTGAGGACAGACAATGACATTTTTTGGAATTATTATATTAGGAGAAATGCTGAAATATTAAGGTATATGGTATATTATGGAGGCATGGGAATGTTGGGGTAAAAGTGGATCTTCATAGCAATTTAAAATGCTACTTTTCAAATTGTAGGAGTCCATTTGAAAACCATAGATCATTTTCTATGTGATTAATCTGAGGCAGTGAGGAGTTTTAGTTAGTATTAGTACAGTTTAGGACTTAAAGTGACTTGGAACAATAGATGAGATTATTAATTCATCAAAATTACATTTTTCCCAATGTTTTTGAAATCTGGGGATTTTTAATAAAACCAATCTCCCATTTCATCATTTGAGAGTGTTTTAATGTCATTAATTAATAAAAATCTCAGTTATTTACTAATGGAACATAAAAAGTATATCGATCTAAGTTCTAACAATATAATTAATTGGAAAGTTGATCTGTAACTCTTGCAAAATAAATTACATCTGAGCCTTGGCTCTAAAAGGGGGAATGGCTCACCATCTCTGCAAAAAAAAAATGAATTTAATTTTAATAAGCAAAGGTAGATCCTGTTTAAAAAGCTATAGCTCCAATGAGCAGAGAGCATGGTGGAATCCACCCCCCTCTCAGGACTCCAGTCTCGGCAGACCTCAAATTTCTGCTCCTAGTTTTAGACAAAATTTTGATTCCTTGCTAATTCTATCGTAAATAGAGGTGTTTTCGAGTTGCGAATCGAGCTTTTATTGTAAAATTCAATCTCCTCCAAATAAAGAGACACAAAATCAGATTTCAAACTTGGAGGAATTCATGATTATATATCAGATTTTAAGACAAAGGAAAGATTGAAGCTCCTATCCTTGGCAAAATTCGATCAACAAACAATATAAATCAGATCGAGTGGCATTAGTTAGAGACCAAAACAATTTGAAAAGCATGAAAAGTGATGGAGATTAAGGATGAAGGATGAAATCAATGGAAGTTTTGAAGATGAATAATCAGATCTCGAGACTAGAAAGTGAATGAAAATTGGATTTTGGATAAGTTTCAATCAATAAATGATGAAAATCAGAATGAAAAAAATGTGAAGATGAGCCTCAAAAAACGAACTTGAAGTCATGAAGTATGAATTGAGGAGGCTAAGTAAACAAATTGTAAATCTACTTCAGAATTGGAGCAGTCCTGACAACATGGTGGATTCCGACCTGGTCTCAGAACTCCAGTCTTGACAGCTAGTGAAATTCTGCCCTCTACTCCTTGATCAGTCCCGAGACCCTCTAAAATTCTGCCCAAGATAAGATGGTCTCCAATCGAGAATAAGGTGAAATTCGAGTTTGAATTGATGAAAAAAACCAAGAGATGAATGAGTGAAAGGGTGAATCAAGAAAAGTTCTAAGACTTATAATCAGATTTCAAGGAGTAGATCCAACAAAAATCTGATCAAGAATGAAAGGAAGTCATGAGAAATGAAGTCCAAGATATGAAAAGAAGGAAGGACGCAATAGCTTGATGATCTTGGGAGTTAATTCGCCAAGTGGAAGTATTCCTGAGAGGAGGTCGAATTTTGACCACCTCTCAGGACCCCAAAATTTTGCCCCTCTTATGCAAAAATCTGGACAGATAGTCAAATTCCGGTCAAGTTTAGGGGCATTTCAAGGCAAAATTTCAATTTTGCAATTGATGAAAATGGTGGAATTTGAGGATGAAATGTGAAGATCAATCAAAATTTGGAGAAAAGTGATCTGATATTGAAACACAATGGGGAAGAAAATCAGACTTTGATGAGTTTCAATCAGTTAAGTGATGCAAATCAGAGTGAAGAATATGGAAGTGAGTCCAAGAATCAAGTGAAAACATGAAATTCAAGTACAATGGACTGAATTGACAAATGGAAGCCAAGTGAAGGAGTAGGTAGTCCTGACACTAGGTCAGAATCTGACCTCCTGTCAGGACTTTAGTCCCGACAGCCCGCTAATTTCCGCCAGCCTATAAGCCTCCATTTTGACTTTGAAATCAATTTGCTAGTGGATATCCTTAATCAAGTTGGCCTTGAGAGGGGTTAGATGAGAGGTAAACCAATTGAAATTCAATCAAATATGAAAAGAAACCAGGGCAGATCAGTGGAAAAACGCAGATCAGAGGTTCAAGTTAGGAATTGGACCATGTTCATTAGTAGAGGTGGAACTATGAAGTCAACATTTGTTGGACATGTTCTAATAAGGGTTGACAACTTAGAAAGTCATGACTTGAATCTGAAATTAAGAATTGTTGATGTCAATGCTTGGTTGCTGTTAAGATTGTTTACAAGTAAAGTTTCTTTCATCCAAGTATCATGCTGAAATCATGTAGTTGGAAAGGGCAGTTTTATCTTAACAAAATCTTAATCTTGTCGATATTTACCATTTTGTAAACTTAATTCATTTATCTCTTTTGTTTTGCTAGGTGAGATGGAGGAAGAAGATGCTTGTGGACAATGAAAAATTGTGGCAAGATCAAAGGGAGATAGATATGAGAAGGTTCAAGAAAAAGAAGGCTTTCACTTCAAGATTTCAAGCCGATACAAAATGAAGGATTTAGGAATCCAAGTATTTACAAGACCAAGCTCAAGACTTCAAGAAAAAAGATAGTTCGAGGTCAAGGATCAAACTGAAGATGCAAATCCAAGAGAACAAGAGCAAAGAGCAAGGAGAATGAATGAATATACAAATCTACAAGTGGAGGAAAATTATCACCAATTTGAATTTCCTTCGGAAATCCAAGTTCAGTTTGAAGGATCTCCAACTACATGAAGTACTTAATTTTTTAGAATGCTAAGGCCAAGAAATTAAGATTTCAAGTACAAGTTTGAGAGCAGTCAATGAGAAGATTTCCAAGGATGAAAAGTTTGTGAAGATGAAACTATTTACATGCCATCACCATCAAGCTAAGGCTGGAAAATGTTGAGTATCATGAGATATTTTCTTCTCATCAAGAAATATTGATCAAGTCTATAAGATAAAGCATGCTGAAGTGGCCCCCAGTCGTCTTCAACCAATCAGAAAGCTCCAGTTGCACATGTCGAAACTCATTCAATCGAATCATGCCATGTGTACATGTGGAATCCAGATAATGCTTCAATCTGACTGATTTTCTTATTGGTCTATAAAAGCAATGTAATTTTCTCACTGGCCCACAAGGTGGTGCTTCATCGTAATTGGTCAAGCATATAATGCTTGTAGCAATTAGGTAGGTTAGGGCTTTGTTGGCATAATCTTGGCCCTTGATCTTGAATTGATCATAGCCACTCATTATATTTGAACAACTATAAAAGGCCAAGGCCTTGTCATTTGTAAAGGAGAGACATGTTGAAATTGTTGCCATAATGCTATCAAAGTAATTGCTAATTCATTGTTGGTCTTCATGGTGGATTACTTGTATTGCTTTGGAGTATTGCATGGTTTCTACATTTCCTCACTTAGAGTAGATTTCATTTCATGTTTTGATTAGAAGTCGTGTTTAGTTGAATGAAAGTGAGTGTGGATGCATCTTTGTTGAACTTGTTTAGACCAAACCACTAGCTGCTTGCTGATTGTAAGTTTGCCTTGCGTGGTCAAATTACATATTTATGAGCTTTATTTCGATTATTGCTTGCACATTGACTTGCATCAATGGATGATGTTAATGGAATGGTAATAGTTTGAACATCTTACATTTACCTTAGGAGATCGCACTAGCTTGGTTAATGTCAATGGCTAAATTAAGTCTAGTAGAGTCACAAAAGCATTCATGGTTTCTTTGTAATGTCCCCTTTCTAGCACAAGTTGTACGAGTTTCTCGTTAGCCTATTTCTCCATGGTCCCGTAGGCTAACCAAGACATTTAAGGGACTTTGAGATCATTTGGCCATGACAATTTTAGTTGCAGATTATTTTGAGGAGTTAGAGATAGTTTTGGGCATACTTACTATTTATAGTATTTCATTTGGGCATTGTTAGAACCTTCAGTGATGTTGGCATACCGATGATAAATGTCTAATATCGACAGAAGAACTATATTATCATTGATGTGATCTATTATGCATTAATAAAGTTAAATTTAAATATTTAACTTTATTAATGCTAGACTATTGTTATGTGGAAAATATTTGAATAAAAGGTCCCCTTTATTTAATAACATATTCGAGACAGAAAATGTTTGGGGACTAAAGTTAAAGGGAGAATTATTTTAACTAACATGAGGAAATATTAAAAGGAAAAAGCGATTGCAATAAAATAGGGGGAAAAAAACAATTGCGAGAAAAAAGGGGGAATAAAGCAAAATCCCCGAAAAATAAGAAAGGGCAAAAAAGTTATTTTGTTTATCCCACATTGACAAGGTGAGTGAACGAGCTCTTATGAGAGCGTTATAAAAGAAATTGAAGAGCTCTCTTTCAGCAGGCTGGAAAATATATGAAATTGATAGAATATTGGAGATTTTTTCTTCAAAGGATTTGTGAGGAAGAAAACCCTCATGAATGACATTCTCTTCGCTTTTGAGAGACACAGTCAGGAGGATTGCAAAGGGCTTATTGTGAGGTAATTTGTATTTGAGAAAATATTACTTCATTTGTCATCAAACAATTGTCAAGAGAGTTCGAACTTCATTGCTGGATTTGTTTAAGGGGTTTGTATTGCACAAATATTAAGGTGGAGGTTGTTTATATCGTTTGAGAAGATTACTACATGCCTTATAAATCAGGAACAACCCAGGAGTAAGCTGCTTTAGTTGAGGATAGTTCGAACTTCATTGCTGGATTTGTTTAAGGGGTTTGTATTGCTCAAATATTAAGGTGGAGGTTGTTTACATCGTTTGAGAAGATTACTACATGCCGTATAAATCAGGAACAACCCAGGAGTAAGCTGCGTTAGTTGAGGAAGAGATTTTGGGGGCCGTAGAGGTTTGAAGATTAAACAGTTAGTGCCATTTCTGCCTGTACACATCAACAATCCTTTATAGCAGTCTGAAAACACCTGAGACCGAGCCGTACAAGCTAAGGAAGGGCAGCAAGGCTGTCGTACAGCTCTGTGGCTGTTCTAAGTGTGCCTTACATGTCATGAGTAGGCTGTATCAAGTCTGAAACGGAGTTCTGGGCAGTGTATCAGGTCAGAAACTGAGTTGTGGGCAACATATCAGGTCTGAAATTGAGTTTTGGGCAGCATTTTTGGTAGGCCTTTCCATTGTTATCATTGTTTGGACAGAAATAGGCAATGAAAATGTAATGTTGATTGAGTATTCAAGAAATGCAATGTATTGGTATTGTCATCAGCATTAGAATACAATGTAAATCTAAACATTGTTCTTCTTAAATCTGATTGTTATTACTGTCAAAGACTTAGTGATTGCAATATAGTGTTGTTCTTTATTTTGGTTGATTTGGTATCAAATTGTAAACTTCAAACTTTCAAGCAAAGGAAGAGTGAAACAACCATTTACATCTGCAAACTAAGAATAAATTAGAAAGCAAACTGTTTGACAAAATTATAGTGAGTGGAAAGGTAAAACGTTGGTCTAGAACAGGGGGTGTTCTAACATTCTTGCATTCTAGGAGTAGATTAGATCTCATTAAACCCTTTCCTTTTGTAGTTTGTTTGGTTAGATTTTGAAGTAGTTGATGTCCATCGAATGAACAACGCAAGTTCCTTCGTGATACCAGCATATCACATCATTACAACTCAGTGAAAGTCCACAATAAGAAGGAACCTTGGGGTTGTCTCATTTGATCACACAATCCATGTACATTATTTAGCATATGAGCTTCCTTGTTCAAGAGAATGTTGGAGATTTGGTGTTTCATTTGGAATACTAAGCATTTGATTCTGCATGTTGTAGTGGCATAAAACTCACAACAACACTGATTGTCAATTTTATTATTTTAATATTGAACAATAAATATCTGTCATAATGTTAGAGTTTGATAAATTGATATTTTAAGTAAATTTTTATTTAATATTTTTTTATTGTAGTCTTGTTTATTATATGTAATGTGGTTAAATGAATTAAATTCCCACTTCTACTCTAAAAATATGTATATATGTATGCTTTTAATATTTGTTTTACCATATCAGCATACCAAAATATCCATACCAAAATCAAACTGGTAACTTAGATTTATTATTATAAGGGGAAGTTGCATTAGTGGTTGTAACTCAACTTTTAAATGTAACTAATGTGGTATATAGTCTAACATTATATTATATCTAATGGCTCCTTAATGATGACATTGGAGACAACTCCAATTTTGTCTTGAAATTTGACAAAGAAAATGTTACCAAGAGTTTTAGTCAATAGATTAATAGTTTGCTCTTGAGATTTGTAGTAATGGAGAGAAATATAATCAACATCAACCACTTACCAAACATATTGAAAATGAACCTCAACATGCACTAACTTCAAGACTCATTGATAGTCGCAATAAATTGGATTTGGTGTAAATTAAGTTGTAGGTCACTAAAAAATCAACATAAAAATATTGCTTTGCAAGTGGTACTAACAATTGCTTTGTATTCTATTTTAGTGGAAGATAAAACTAGAATATTTTGGAGCTTACTCTACAATGAAACAATTCCAAAGTCAAAGGAGAAAATATGGTTATTTGTTGATCTTAGAAAATCAATTGTATTAGTTGGATCATAGCCTATATATATTGTCAACTTGAAATCATCTGTTCTTTGATAGAAAATGCTAGGACATGAGTACATATGACATAGTTTAATGCTTGTTTTGGTGCCTAGCAATTAACAAGATTTGGTTGGACCAAAAATTAGGACTTTCTATGTAATAGGCTTATTGTGCTTGTTGATGTTTGTACAAGAACTTAAGAAATTGACAAATCAACTTATCAATGCTAGGTACCTAAAACCTTGTATGCTGCACCATGAGACCTATTAATTTCCATTCAAGAAGGTGCTCATCACATCTATGTGATACACCTTCAACCAAATTGAGCTTCTTTGGAGAGAAGCAATTGAAAAGTTACAATGTTTGCATTACAAGAAAAAATTTCCTCATTGTCTATCCCCTCTTATTATGATTAGCCTTTTTTAATAAGATGAGCCTTGTACTTGTCCAAAGTATTATCCACTTTATATTTGATCATATGACTTTGCATCCAATGAGATTTTTACTTGGGAGCAATTTGTTTGACTTTTAGTTATGCTTTTTCATTAAAGTATCATATCAAATCTACATTATTCCGGTGCTCAAAGTTGTGTCGTCCGCAATTTTGTATTTGCAAAATTGGACAACCCTACGCAATTTTTCATGGATTTGTAGCTAAAACTCTCTAAGTTAGGCATTATTAAGATGTTTTTCGAAGGCAATCGATTGTACCTTGAAGTGGCCTAAGTTTCTCATCCTACAGATGCCATTTTCGGAGATTTCCATCAAGTTTTTCTTGCAAAGTCGGGCTTTTCTTTCTTGACTGCAAGTGCTCGATTTTTGGGAATCGCTAGTCTTTGTTTGATTTTTCTTGGTTGGATTTCTTGTTTTTGGTTTTCTTTGTCCTAGGTCTCTTGCTTTTTTAATTCTGGTTGTTTTGAGCTATCATAGGCTGAATTTCGAGCTATATTCTAAGATAAAATAAAGAATTAAGTTACCTGCAAGTGGGGTTTTAAAGCCCAACTGCAAGTCATCGTTCTTTGTTTAAAAGCTCGCGATATGAAATCAAAAGTACTACAATCAGGACCATTATGATTGGGCATACCTTTGCCAAACTCTATGCCACAGTTTTACACATCCTTCTCACGAGACAGCTGGACAGTTTGGGGTGCAGGGCCAGGGGTCAGGCTGGTTTCAGAGTAGATTTCCAGACTACAGACCATATCCTCACTCTCAGGGCTATTATTGAGGAGGCTCGGCACCGCTCAACTAAGGTTTACTGTTGCTTTGTGGATTTTCGCAAAGCCTTCAACTCTGTCCCTTGGCTGGCCTTATTCCAGAGACTTAGAGACATTGGGATCTCCGAGGGTTTGATTGCTGCCATTATGAGACTGAATGAGAGTGTTGTTGGGCATCTTAGGACCCCGCTTGGTTTCTCGGATTTCATTCAGAGCTCGATCGGCGTTAAGCAGGGTTGCCCACTTTCCCCTATGCTATTTGGTATCTATATTGATGAGCTTGAGACCTACGTGAGGAGCTTCTCGCTTCCTGGTGATGGTTGTCTCCTTCACTAGACCCTGATCTCCATCCTCCTCTTTGCTAATGACGTCGTGCTCCTATCTTCCTCCCTCGAGGGGTTGCAGCGGCTCTTGGATGGCCTGGCCTCCTTTTGTGACTCTCGGCAGTTGGTGGTTAACCTGGAGAAGACACGGGTCATGACTTTCAATTGTTTGAAAACCTTGCATCTCCACTTTTATTTCAGAGGGACCAAGATTGAGATGACTTCTAGCTACACTTATTTGGGGATTAGATTCTCTGGGCCGCGTTTCAGTTTGAGACCGACTATGACTCCGCGGATCAACAAGGGTTTGGGATCTCTTGCCTTAAGTGACAGTGCTTTTGACATCACTTTCAGGATATTACGTCAAAGATGTCTATCTTTGACTCTCTGGTTAGGCCTACTGTTCTTTATGGCTCGACTGTCTGGGGCCCCTCCATTTTGACTACCGACTGGGCTTCTGTTGAGAGAGTGCAAACTCTCTTTCTTCGACGCTTCATTCGCTGTCAGCTGACTACTTCCACTAGCATCATTTTGGCTGAATTCGGGGCTCATCCCTTCAGACTTGGCACAATCTTCAATCTTGTTGGTTACTTCATAGACTCGGGGGCTTTGTGGATTCGTCAGATGGTAGATACCGTTACTCTTATTTGGCCTATTGCTCTTCAGCCTCTTTGGCTGCCTCTGACCCTATTAGGCATGCTCATTGCTGGTATGCTCAGGCTTCCAGTCTACTCAGCTCTGTGGGTATTGATATTGATCACCTCCCTCCCTTCCAGTATTCCCTCGACGCTCCTGCTCATCTCCTCCCCCCTTGGTCGGAGTTGAACGAGATTACCAGGTTAGATATTTACAGGAGATATATTCAGGCGACTTGGGTTGATCCTCCTGGTGGCCTTCGGCCTCGTATGGCCTTCTATTCCGAGCACTATATTGATATTCATGATGGCTTGATCACTCGGCTCCAGTATACTTTCAGACGCTGGCCCCACGCCTTGCGTATCCAGCTCGGGTCCTTTAGAATTGGCTCTCACCGACTTCGGATCCAGACCGACCACGAGACCAGCAGAGAGGAGAGGCTTTGTCAGTGTTGTGATATGAGGTTGGCTGAGACTGAGATCCATTTCTTATTCTACTATCCGATTTACTATGAGATTCGTGGGAGGTTTCATTGTCTTTTCAGAGACTGCAGGTCTATGTCTTCCTTCTTTAGGTACAATGATCAGCATTGCTTGGCACTTTATCTCTAGGAGGCATTCCATCTCCGTGATTCGACTTTACAGGTGCTCTCTCCCCTGGGCTCTACGTCCCCTTGCCAGCGGATCACCTCCTTTGCTCCGGTTTCCTCCCCTAGAGGAACCAAGAGGCTTGAGACTCCTTCCCCTGTCCCCCACTCCAGATCGGTCAGACATCGCAGAGATTACTTGCTCTTACAGCCCCATCAGCGACAGCGGACTCCCTCCTCCCAGAGACGGACTCTGACCTAGACTCCTCCCCTCACGGATAGCTACCCGTCGATCTTGAGCTACTTTTCGGTATTCGGAAACCACTAGTTGTTTGGTGGTTTCGCGGTTTCTTCTCCTCTCTGGTTTTTATTGCTGTTTCTTTCTCTGTTGTTTCTCTCTTCTCGGACACCGTTTGGTGGTCCTGCTGCTTTCTAGGCTCCCTGTTGTAATTTCAGTCCCTTAGGCTCGCTTGTGGTCTCTTGTTGGACATTAATAATTTATCTTATCTTATCTCAAAATCTCTTAGGGAGCCATGGATAGACTTTGAGCTTTCACAAGTTTCTAGGTTATTGAATTTGTTTATTGGAATTATTGCTCCAACTGATACTTTGTAAGTGAATTAGACCATTGCTTAAAGATTGTATTGTAATAGCAACATCTATTCTGAAATAAGAGAATAGGATGAATGTCCCGCCCTGATTTAGCTTAGTGTATATAGTAGTCAAGTGTTTTGTTGATTCCAATAGCAATAAGAGGGGGGAGCCTTCCCTTAGAAGTAGGAGAGATTGCATCTAATATGTTGTGGCTGAAATCACTGTTTTGCGATTGATCCTTAAAAACTGTCGGTTGCAAAATATCCACCCAACAAGTTGTAAGTTCTTAAATCTCTAAAGGTATGCTTCTTTTGAGCTTTAAGGGTGTCAAAATTAGGGAGGAAGACTTCACACTTTGTTCGGGCAGGGTAATTTTGAACCTTTATTAAGGTGGCTAAGTCCTTAAACTCCTGGCTCTATCATGCCAATGGGGCCTTTCTCAAGTTGTTGTTTCAGATATAAGCATAGTTAATGAATACATACCTTTACACAAACCATGCCCAATGCATAGGATGCTCCTATTAGTCTGTCACTCCATATCTGTATTCTATTTTGACAATAGAAGTTCATGCTCCTTTATAAATTAGAGGAGCCACATTAACTGTCTAAGGGTGTGTTCCTCATAGCCCCTAATGCGGTAATGCACGTCTAGACATGGTAACTAATGCGATTGGATCAACACGATATGAAATGCAGTGAAATTTGATTTGTTTTGTGTGTTGGTGTGATGGGAGGCTGAGCATGAAGCAAATGGGTGCCTATATTTAGCTGGGTGACAAAGTTCAAAATTTTAAACACAAAAGGATGCAATAGTTGGAATCCACTTAAGAATACCTTTGTGAAGATGTCACTGAGACTGCACCTTCAAACCCTATACACAAACTAGGCTTTATGCATACAAACAAAAAGATGAATGAAATTAATGAACATTAAAAGAATCTAACCTAGTAATCCCTGAATAAACCCACACATTTCTTATATTACTTTGAAAAGATACCTTACAAAAGCTTTGCAAGGTTGTAACAGTCACTTGGTTGGCTAATTAATCTAAAGTAACACCCAAAAATGTATAGGATATTGATGGAGACATTGCAATAATGTTAACTGTGCACTTTGATTCTTTCTTTAGGGATTACAATATCTCTTTACACATTTGGGATGAAACCTAGAATAATTTCTTCACTCTTTGTTGGAAATCGAAAACCTAATGGCTTGCAACCTTTTTTCCTTTTGTTCTTGCTTTGCAACCAATATTCCCATCCTTTGAACCTTGAAAATATGGATATGTATACCCTTTGGTACATTCATCCAACATTGGAAAGGGACAAAGTTGCCCACCATTGTCGAGGTTGCCCATGTATTTGATGTCAACACCTTCAGTTCTGTATAGAAAAGTCCATCTTTAGCGGTGTCTAGCAGCACCTAAGGCATGTGGGGCTTTTCCTCTTTTGATCACAACCATGCTCATTAAATGGCATCCTTTGGTTTTGGTGTGTAGGCCAAGGAAGAGTCAGCAATCTCATTTGAGTTGTCTTACATAGTTTAAACGGTCAGTACCATATGAACGTTGAAAATTATATCTTTGTATACCATCCTTTCGAAGTAGGCTGGATTTTATTTTCTGTTACTAAATGTAAGCCTAACAAAATAAACATTTTTAATGGTATGTAATATCATAGAAGCAAATATCATTTTCAAGAATTTCTTAGCAAACCAAATGATAAAGATATTTTCAGTATATTGAGATAAAACTGGGAAACAACCTATAAAATATTGTGCTAGGGTTAGGTTAAGGGTTAAAGTTAGGAAGATATAAAAAAATTGCAATTAGATTCTTTTTTGAAGTATACCCACCCACATTCTTTTGAAGAAATATTTGTCTTAGAACTATAAGTACCTCATAGTCAGGATGGCGGATGAATTTTGGGATGACTCACATAGCTCTGTATGAATGAGATCTCAATGTTTAAATAATAATAGTTCTTGTTTCTCCCTTCAATTGCAATTTAATGATTTGAACTTCTTGAATCAGCCTACTTATCATAGGTTTCCTTACTTTGATACTAAATATTGCAAGAGTTAATGAACAAAGTTTGAGAAGATTGGATGATGCACATTTGAATGTGTATGCTTGTATTTATTATTGTACAGAGAAGTTACATTGGTGGTTGTAACTTTTATTATAAGTTTTCTCTTAGATATTATTAATGTTGTGTTAATGCAACCTTATAATATACTGAATGCCTATAGGTAGGAAGCATAGTCTAAACATTGTCTACCATTAAATTACATTGTATCTAGAGCACACTCCTAATATTCCAAGAGGTGGAGAAATGTGTTGCAGTTCATGGTACTTGATGGATCAGCTCTATGATGGAATATGATCTTAAGTAGGTGAAGAAGAAAATATAGGGATTCAATAGGGATTGATAAGGTGCCATTGAGCATCTTTTTTTTTTTATGGATTTCGAGTAACTTTGAAAATTGAATATTAAAATTCGTAAAGGTTTTGTTTTGATAACTAATCTAGATACACATAATATCCAATGTTTTCAACACAACGAAATTACATAGGGAAACAAAGTGAAAAATTAAGTTTCTTTATTTATTTTGTTCTAAGTTGAAATTATGTGATAATGAATTTTTAAGGAGTGTTGAAAATATTGGTCATACTAAGGCTTGGGTGTTTGTGAGGCTACTTTGAGAAAATGTATAAAAGGGACCATAAGAGACAAAAAACAAATTCAGTATAAGTGTCAATTAGCTATGCAATTGCAAAAGCAATTATGCCAATGACAATTCCTAGAGTGTTTATTATGGAAGAGATGTAGGCCATTAAATTTGTTGTTACCATAAATATTATTGCAGACACCCCAAAATTAACCATTTATTTCTTGATAAGTGTTGGCAAGAGATGTTGCATAGATATTGAGATGTTGCCATTGATGGCAACTAAAGATGAATTCCACGTGCGCATAGTAGTAAGTGATCAAATCAGAAGTCAGAGAGAGATTTTGCGAAATACAATGAAGAACACAGTGTACTGGCAGTTTACTGTAAAAGGTCTGATGTTCCTTTCCAGGTTAAATGCTTTTGGCGCGCATCTAAGGGAAGCATTGTGGATGTATACAAATGCTAATTCTAGAATTTGAAGGTACAGTGACATGTTGGGTAAGAGTTAGAAGGATCTGAGCAGCAGTACTTTATGTTTGACAATTTGACAGACCGACATGGTGAAAGATCTTTACATGGACATGGTAATTTGTTTTTGGTGCTAATTTTTATGCTTCAATGGTAAAGCCGACATAGTTAGCTGCATGAATATAATTGTTTTGGAGAAAAAACAATTCAAATTGAGGATTTGGCCAACTTGGTCAAAACGTGTTACATTTCCCTAGGACGTTTTTGGTAGCTGACATAGGAGATTATATATGAGGTTGCGTATCTATATAATCGATGAATTACGGTCTATAGATAATCTTTGGATGATAGTTGATGCATATGTGAAGTGCACAGGTTAGTTACATGCAGATTTGATGCAGGAAAGTGTGATCTGATAGTCTGATTAGCGAAGAACAGAGAGCAAGGAAGTCAGAAGTAAAAGTGTATCAGATCAGATTCATGTGCTTATACAAAACTATAATCAAGCATAGTTGATGCCACTTTAGCAGTTCAAAAGATCTTGTGATCATTGTAGTGATCTAGTAAGGCAGTAAGCCTTCTTGTAAAGGGTTGTAGCCCTAGTTGTAATGGAGCAATGAGCTCTAGGAAGTGTGCCCGAATGCAAGTGCATTCCTAAACTATTGTAAGAAGATATTTTTTGCATAGTATTTTCTTTTGGGTGTCATCCCCACCATGGTTTTTCCCCTAACATGGTTTCCACAATAGAAATCCATGTGTTATGGTGTGTTTATTTGCTTTATGCTCTTGCACTTTACTTTTTGTTGTATGCATTAAGTGGTTTGAGAATTAGTTTAACAAGATAAATTTTTATAGAACACTGATTCACCCCCCACCCNCCCCCCCCCCCCCCCCCCCCTTCTCAGTGTTCCTTCATTCCAACAATAAGTAGGAGATATTTTCCACAAGTCAAATTGTGATATTCCTATTAGGATTCAACTATGTAGTTTTTGAGTCAAACTCATTGACCCATGTTTCATGAGTAGTGGTTAACAAGAACCCATCTCTCATGGGAATGAATGGAACACTTAGCACTCATTGCGCCTAGGTGATGCTCACAAGGGTGAAGCATCAAACCCTCTTGAAAGGTCACCCATCTCAACACAGGTTTTGCAAATGGGGTAGCAAGCTAAGTGGGCTTAACATTGGAGGAAACTCCACGCTTAAGCGCCCTTGAGTTGGAGCAATACTGGGATGGGTGACGTCCCGGGAAGGTCCAATGCTTCACCCCTGTGAGCATCACCTAGATGCAACGAGTGCTAAGTGTTCCATGCATTCTCTTGACAACAATATCACATTTATTTCCTACTCATAATTAATTATTGTAGTTTTATTTAATTATTCCTGTAATTGGTCATTTTTCGCTTTCTGCCATTAGTTAGATAATTTATCATTTAATTAACATCCATTACCACAATTGATTAAGTGATTTGGTATTTAATTAATTACTCTCCCACTTTTGCTAAGGTTAATTAATTAAATTAAATTACTTAAATAACCATATTTTCTCTCTAATATCTCCCACCTTGACTAATTGAATAATTAATTAATTAACCTTCATAAGGCCCCATTAATATTTCTTCTATTTTGAAATTCCTGAAATCTCAAACTTGGCACCATGTGAAAAGTGTCCAACCCCCCTTTAGTTCTCTCACATGTGTGAGCATGGAACCTCAACTCATTCACTTGCTCACACATGTGTGAGCATTCAACCATGTAGGCTTGAAATCTGCTCATGCTTCCGCCTCCTCATAGTACCTTGCTCACATGTGTGTACATGACCTCACACATGTATAGCCACCTTATATCTTACATTTGTCCTAACTTCTAACATAGCCACCCTACCTCTTACACGTGTTGCCACCCTATTTCTTACACTTGTCCTTAGATAGCCACCCAACTTCTTACACATGTGTGAGCACATATAGCTCTTACACCTATGGACACTTGTCAACTACAATCCTTCCCGTTGTAACACTTTTCATAATGCTAAGCTTTCAATCCATGCATCCCCTCTCATCAAATCCTGGCCATCTATCAACTTTACATCCTAGCCCTCTATTTTGCTCACCAAAAATCGATGAATAGGATGCCATTTCCTTCATCCCACACAAGATTTATGCTAAACTAATGCTTGAATTTTGAGAACTAATTCCACCCTTATGCTGTTATTATGCTAATATACTGAGCAATCCACATCTTCAGACTACAGCTAAATATCATCTTATTGAGCAAATCAAGTGGAGCTTGAAGGTGCATTGCATTTTTGCCCAATCAGAGGAGCAAGGTAAAATGAAGTAAGGTTTCTTATATTACATTTCATTCCTTGTTTTATGCTTTGTTTATTTTCCTTGACTTGAATTATAATCTGACATCAGCTATAATAATTAAACCATTAATTAAAATAGTTTAGTGATTGTTGATTGTAGCTAGCAACCCAATAAAAAATGCTGGAAGCATTTTTAAACTTATCAAAGGGACATTGCGCTCAGCAAGAAATCCTGAAAGCAGTGATTGGCAGTCCTTAATGCAGATTAGTAGGCTTTAGACCATTGTGTTCCAGTCCGATGGAATACGTTCTTTTGTTATTTTTTCCTGAATAAAAAGCTTTTCCTCTTTTCTGTGTAGTTAATATGCTTACCTGTATACATAATTTGTTCGCCAATAATCTGCTTAACATGATTGTTTTTTAAGATATGAGTTTTGATCCATCAGTCATGTTTGTAACTTCATAGATTTATATGAAAATTTAGATAATATTTACATCCTTATGAGATGCCTTCATATCATAAGAATTATTTTTTGTCCAGTGCAAGCAATTGGTTTGATTTGTTTACTTGTCTTGGGTTCACTTTCTAGAACATGTTAATTTTACAGGCTAATCCTAATTAGTGCTGGAATTGGCGTGAAGCAGGATATAATTAAGTGAATCTGGAGGCCAGGGCATCTGAATCTATTAATTTCATTGCAAAAACTCTACATTTCTTGTTTTATGAATCGAATGTAATGTTCCTGTTTCTCTGACGTTGACAGGTTTTTGAAAAGGATGATGCAAGAGATAAACTTGAAGGATTATTGGCTGCTGGAAAAAGAGGGAAAGCAATGGTGAGCTGTCATGTTAGATAATTTTTCAAATGAAAATTGAATTCGAGTCAGCAATTCCATTTGAGTTGTCTTACATAGTTTAAAAGGTCAATACCATATGAACATTGAAAATTATTTCTTTGTATACCATCCTTTCAAAGTAGGCTGTATTTTATTTTCTGTTACTAAATGTAAGCCTAACAAAATAAACATTTTTAATGGTATATAATATCATATAAGTAAATATCATTTTTGAGAATTTCGCAGCAAACCAAAAGATAAAGGAATTTTCAGTATATTGAGATAAAATTGGGAAACAACCTATAAATTATTGTGCTAGGGTTAGGTTAAGGGTTAAAGTTAGGAAAAATATAAAAAAGTTGCTACAAAATTTAAAAACACTCTTTATAGATTATTTTTGATAAATAAATAATTATTTTGTTGAAAGTCACATTTCAAACCTTGTCATAGTCATGTATGCTGTTAGTGTCTCCACAAAGCCAATTAAATGAACTTTCTTAAGCATAGATTTGGGCTTGAACAATAGAGAATGGACGAAAAATTCACCAAGACATTGAAATTGGTTGCTAGTTAGAGGTTGGGTGCTAATGAGAAGAGTAACATAAGTTTTTACAGTGAAAAATGCAAGGCAATAATACGGCATATGCCTGTTTGAGTGATAACATAAGGTTGAAATCATAAATTTATAGGTCTTCATATTGATGTGTGCCGTTGTGATGGATGGCAAATTTATCAAAAATAATAGTTGCAAGTGCCATATATAGGTGCACACTGAAATGAAAGTAAAGCAAATTTTCATTAAACAAAAGGTTGCTAAGTGGTTATTAGCATACTTTATCGTGAAGAGTTTCAAGTTTTTATATAGTTAAATTGTAAGACAATTGATGAGTTTGCATCCCTTGAAAGGTGAATAATGATACACAATCTTTAATACAAACATTGCAATGTTATTGTAAATGCATGTGCTATTGTAAAAGCAAACCAATTTTTCAAAAGTCAAAAGTTGTAACACTATTAATAGGTGTGCATCATTTAAAGTAGCAAAATTTGTGAAGCAATAGATAGACACACACCTCATAAAATCGACAATTTTTCAAAAGTTAAAAATGCATTGTCGTTGACTAGTGTGACATTTAACAAGCTTACTGGAGTTTTAATTTCAAAATTGTGTATGCACAAATAGTGTCACACACTCATGAAAGATGGGATGTGATTTGAAAAACAAAATGGCAGATTGTTTCTGTCTTAGGGTTTGGCTCTTAGAAGAAGCTCTCAAAATCCAAACAAAAGAAATAATCCCAGCATGAGAAAATAAGCCTCAAAATGACCTTTCATAACATCCCCCAAAAACTTCTAGATTATTTTTCAAATCCGCGCTCTTTTTAATATTTTAATTAATCCTGGGAATTAAAGTGACTTTATTAATTTGCTTTAATATTTCACTTAAGTCACTTTACAAAATTTATTATTTAATTTAATAATATTACTTGTAAAATATTTTTTTCAGATAATATTAAATAATTCACTTTTTGCCATCTTTAGCCTACAAGAATTAAATAGGCTTTTTAGCTGGTTTGGAAGACTTGATGAACGACATTACAGTCCTTATGGGTTTCAAAAGCTGTCTTATGTACATCCTTCTCTTTATTGCTGATACCATGATAATTGGAATGAAGATCAAGTTTAGTAAAATAAGCAATACCATTTAGCTCATCTAACAAATCATAATTACTGAGATTGAAAACTTACCTTTTATGTGCTTGTTGATCTTTCTTATAGACCATCACCATTGGAGAGGAACGAGAACTTTTACTTTGCCTAATAATCTTGCCTCCCAACAATTCTTGTATCTTCTCAATATCAATTTTTGGTATATATGAATATCTATAGGTTCTAGTGTTGGTTGGTTGTCTCCTTGGTTGAGAGGCATGTCTCCAAAAACTATTGAGTGCCTATATATAATTGTTAGGGTGTAAAAATATTTGTTTGTTCCACTTTTGATGAAAACGATTGGATGAAAAATTCACACTCATCCTTTTTAAGCATATTTTTCTTTTGGTGAGAGTTGACCATTTGTGGGGACTCTAAATGCAACTCTCTTAGTTTAAATATCTTACTCTCTAAATGAAATCACATGAACTCCTAGAAGTTCATCTCAATTGTTTCCAAGTTAGTAAACCATTAGACTCTCAAAATGATGTTTGCTCCACCCATGGGAATAACCAACTTTGGGTAATTTGGCTGATATTCTTTCATAGCAAGTTTAATGCTATGGCATATTCTTAAAAGCTTGCTATTCCCCCATGAACAATCATGACTTGGAAGTTTAGCATTGGATAAATAAAATAGTTTAGATGAGAAGCCAACTTACCATTAATGAAGTTGTGACTTGTGAGTGCTTCTTGACTTTATCAACACTATAACCCTTTCTTTTTTCAAAGAAACTACTACCTTGAGTGTTTATGGATCGCTAATTCTAGAAAGTGCATGGCAAGAGATGGTTAGTTATCTCCCAGTTCCTTATTTAGATCATCAACAATTTTAGTTATTCTTTTTTCTCTTCTTGTTCACTAGCATCTTCAATGTGAAACAATTTCTTTTCAACACATTTATGTCCTCAACTATATTCTCTATAGGTAAAACATAATCCTCTAGTCAGTTTTTCTTCAATTTGTTGAGGAGTCAATATAGTAGGTTGAGGGATTGATTGTGTTAAAGAGCTCTTCTCTCCTATTCTTACGCACCCTTGCTTTTGTTGGCCAATTTTTTTTCTTCTAATTGTTTTGCCATAATCCTTGATTGGGAGACAAAAGTTGCTCAAATTTTGGGTTCTTTTGTTCTGGAGTGGGCTCGGGTTCTGGTGCGATGCAGGTCTCGTGCGGTGCAAGTTTGCCCTAGGTTCAACTTCGGTGCGGATTGGGCACCTAGGTTCTCGGCCACATTTGGGGGAACCCAAGGTAGTGGGCACCAAAAAACGGGTCCCACTTGCTAAAAACTGCATTTTCACCAGAAAAATGCTTTCAACCCTAATTTTGCCCATATTACCTCATCTTTGCTCATTCCATTCATCTTTCATGCATTTTTCTCCATTTTTTTTTCTCAAGCTTTTTTTGAAGGTTGCTACATTTTCCTTCGAAGGTGAAGACTACAAAGGAGTGAGACACGTACCAAAGGCTTAGGAATTGTTGGAGAAGGAAGATTTAGCATTCAATGGTGAGTGAATTTTCATTTTTTTCAAGTTTTCAATGATTTTTCAGGTTTTTAATTTTTTTTTAAGGAAGTTTCGAATACTTTTTAAAATTTTGTATGCATATTAAGGGGTTATAAAGCTGATTTTTTTTTTCAATTTTTTTCAATAATGTCTTGAGTTTTCTTTTCCATTTTAGGTTCTTTATTTAGATACAATGACTAGAAGTGGAAGTTCTAGTTTAGTTGCTTGTGAGAACCCTTATAAAAGTGATGCAACTTCATCACTTTGGTGTTATACAACAATGATTTGAAAATGCCCGGTGGTGGGAGTTATCTCTATAGTGTAACCATTGCAACATGAAGTATTTGAGCTCATACTTTCGAGTTTAAGCTCACTCCTACGCCATCCCAAGAAAAAGAGTGAAAGCTTGTCAGGGATTTAGATAAGAAAGTGCTGCTAAAGGGTCTAATCCTGCAATATATTAAAGTACAAGAGGAAGATGACATGCGAGGCAACAAATCAAAGAGCTCAAAGAGGCCTCCTAGTGGCTTGGGAAAATTAGCTGGCTCACATCCTTTCATGCAAATTCCACCACCTTTTGAACCAAAAATTGTTACATGAAAAAGAGGCCTATTAGGTAGGGCCTTCAAAGTTGAGATCAGAGAGGTTGCAAATCAGAGCGTTGCTCATTACATTATGCCAATGGGCTTCCTTTCAACCTTGTTAGATCACCTTATTGGCAAGAGATGGTAAGTACCCTTTGCACACCCCCTAATTATGCTAGTCGTAGGTATGAAAAGGTGCGAATCACTTATTGGCAAATGAGAAAGCTTCAATAGAGACATAATTGAGAGCGATCTAAGATACATGGTTGGAAATAGGTGTGTCCATCAATTCTAATGGATGGAAAGATTTTCAAAATTGGCCATTGATCAATGTTATAGCAGTGTCCCCTAACGGGGCAATGTTCTTGGAGGCAGTGGATTGTGAGGGGCAAGTGAAAGATACAAGTTTCATTCCAATATCCTCATAGAATCCATTGAGATAGTGGGGTTTACAAATTTTGTCCAAGTCATAACAGAAAATGATAAAAATTACAGGGTAGCTGGGTCTATAGTTGAGGCCACTTATTATCACAATTTTTGGACGCCATGTACAGTCTATTCACTCAATTTAATCATGCGAAAGATTGACACAAAAATTGAATGGGTCAAAAAAGTATACATAGAGGCCGAGGAGTTCCAAATGTTTGTGACTAATAATCACATGTCACAAGCCATATTCAGGGCCTTTTGGTTGGAGTTGTTGAAGGTAATTTAAATTTGTTTTTTTTTCTAAATTTTTAGTTATAATTTTTTTATAGTTGATATATGACGTGTATTTTTTTGTCATGTTAGGTTGCCGAAACAAGATTTGCATCTCACATAATTGCCTTAAGATATTTTGTGAAGGTGCGGGCGACCTTAAGTGCTATGGTCATCAAGACCTCATGGAGTTTATGGAGGTGGTCAAACATAGGAAGAGCCCAAAAAGTAAAAGCATTGGTCCCTGATGATGAGTGGAGGGATCGTGCAGAATATGTTTTGAATTACACTGAGCCCATCATGAGCATGATTAGGTTTGTCGATACCGATTGCCCATGTTTGGGTGAAATTTATGATGGCATAGACACCATGGTGTAGAACATAAGAACAATAATAGAGGCCAAGGAACTTGACACAACAGATGCATTTTTCAAAGTTGTGTAGCGAATTATTGTTGATACTTGGAACAAAATGACCACTGCATTTAGAAAGATATATTATGATGATGAAATTCGAAATATTGTCTTGACTGAGCTGAACATATTTACATCTTCCAAATATCATGATACTACTGCTCTTCATGCTCGATATAGGATGAATGTTGATGAGTGGTGGTATGTGCATAGTCAAGGCTCCATTTTCTTGTAGCCTCTTGCAATTAAAATTCTCTCCCAAGTATTTATTTATTTTTATCGTTTTTCATTTATCATGATGCTATCCTATTTTTTAATTTTTTTTAATTTTATCGTTTATGTTTTTTGATTCTTCAATAATGAATTATAAAGTTAAATACAAAATGTTGTATGCAAACTCAAAAGGTTGCAAGTTCTTCTTCAATTGAGTGGAATTGGAGTACACACTCCATCCACTCGGTTAAGGGCAATTGTGTGGGTGCAAAAAAAGCAGGTTTGGTCTACATACACCCCAACCTTCGCCTATTGTCACATAAGCAACTAGGATAGTTGAACCAAATGTTGACCTTGATGCTTCTATTGAAGATGAATATGGTGTTGGATAGTAAATATGGTTTGTAATTTGAATTTTCACCGTGTAATGACATTTTGAGACTTGAATATAATCATTTTTGCAAATTATGAATATGATATATGAGGTATTTTATTTATAATTTTATTGGCAATTATGGATTTGAGTATCACTCTTCTAACTAATTTTTATATTTATAACTTTGACATTCGAACATGTATATATAAACTTATAATGCAACAATATGTAAATATGTATATGTATGTATATATGTACAGACGAACTGAACCCAAGGAATTTTTTTTGCCATACTTGCCTACCTAAACGACGTACCCATACCCGAAACGACAACTTTGAAAAGTTGGATTGAACATGTTTACCAAAAACTAGATTACATGTGACCTTTGTTTTGATCACAGACCAAGATTATTTAAGTGTGGCATCTTGCAAGTATTTCCATGATTTTTTATTTAGGAGATATACAACCATTTTACTGCTTCATTTTTGTATCTGTATAGCACACATTTGTTGTGTACATGCATCAAGCTATCTCCATGATGTTCATGTTTCTTGTTTCAACCACTCCATTTAGGTGAAGGGTGAATGGGGTAGTCATTTGTTTGTGAATGTTGTTGTTCTAGGAGTCTTCAAATTGCTTGGAAGTGATCTTGCTCCCATTATCTTAGTGTCTTGGTCCACTTAGCCTTTTGATTTTCAACAAGGGCTTTGAGCTTGACAAAAATTCCAAGGCAATCAGAACTTTTTAGAAAGCATACCTACATTTAATTAGAGAAATCATTGCCTTACAATAAAAGTACCTCACATTGATGACAGTGGATGATTTATGGGATGAGCCATGTTGTTTTGCATGAATAAGATGCAAATCCTTCTTTGCATGCCATGCCCATTCCGTGGAAAATTATGTTGTTTTTGTTTACCATCCATACACCTAATAAATTAAATATTAAAAGGGATGACTTTATTTTAATTGATTTAATTAATAAGTGACCTAAATAAAATAATAAAACATTATTAAAAGTCACTTTATAATAATTCAACCGGCCTTTTGCAAAAGCTATGCCATGAGGATTCCAGAAGGTTCACCAAACCATTATAAATGCAGGGGTTTGCAATGCATTGAATATGTTTAGATATTATTTTGATTTGAAGAATTTGTCTGATGCATTTACATTACTAGAATTTTTGGAGACGAAAACCTTTAGGAGTTGACAGAAAGATGGACGAAAACTTGGCTCTTCCCGAGAGTGGATTCATGACGAAATTCACAGTTGGACGAAATTTGTGAAGTCTCATTTGTGACAAATTTGTGAGGATCAATAATTTATTCAAAAAATAAATACTTTATCAGTTAATATTTCTATTGCCTATGAAATTAATATTGTTGCAATCACAGTTTGTGAAGTGCTGAAAAGTTTAATATTAGAGCCAATCCAATGAGTTGTTTTGACTATTATATCTTTTTATCGGCTTGGAGATATTTAAATATACTTTGAGCACTTTAATATTTCTGGGCGTCTACGGCGAAAACAAGCAATAACTATTAAAGGAAAGAGCAAATATTTTTGTGTCGGTGATATAGTTTAATCAAAGATTTTGTGAATGTTCGACTAGTGCTAATGGCCCGAAATGGTTTATTAAAGGAGCCGCAATTAAATATTTGATTCATGAACATTTGCATTATTATTATCAGGCTTACAAAGATCGCAAGGTGTCATGCAAATATTTTGGATACCCATGAGTGAAGTCTTCCATTGGGATTATATATGTCATCAGCAATACTTTGGAATGTATGTAGTTTGAGGTGAAATATTCAAGAAGCAATGTTTCTATTTGTTGTATATAGTTTGGGGTGAAATATTCAAGAAGCAACGTTTCTTTTGGTTGGAGAAGTTACAATGAATAAATATATATTCCCGTGAAGGAAGAAGGCATACCTGCAACCGTTTGGAGAAAAAATGTGGCCCAAGCTGAGGAAGAGATCGACATCTTGTGCATTCGTTGCTAAGTAAAGTGTATTTGTGTGTGAACAATGACATCTTGTTGGACGTGAAGGGCAACAAAGCATAGATGACACAAACCTTGGTCTCTCACGACAAGGTAACAAGGTCCAACATTCTTAGAATGCAGACAAATGCTTTATAAGTTGTGTTTTCATGTAGGGGGTTGTTGAGGGATAGGTTGAGAATGATATTAGAATCATTAATATGTAATAACAAAGTATTGGCAGGGAGTAAGACATAGGCTGCTTGAAGTCGATCACCATTTTGTGGGTTTGTGAACATCTCTCTGTGGAATAGCTGGGTCGTGGCACGGGAAGTGGGTTGAAGGTATAAATTAAGCTAACATAATTTTTGCGGAGCACTTCTATTCTAGCATCTGAGACTTGCAATATATAAGTTGGCAATTTCAATGCTATGTTTGGAATTAGTGATTCCTAAAAGGTCTGAATATTGATTTTAATCTTGTCTTGGTCTCAATCTGCAAGTAAAGGTCAAATTGCTTTGTATAAATTATACTTTGTTATCAGTCTCATATACTACCAAGCATTTGATGCTCAAATTTTTGTTGTTGAAACTTTGATGTTTGTAATGTCCCTTAGGTAGTTTATACTACGATAGAGGGTAGCCTATAATCAGGGGTTCCTGTAGGTCAACAAACTGGTCAGGGGATTCAACTAGGGGTTGTGAAGCTTGGCAGGGAGCTTTATAAGCCGTTTTGGACAGTTTGAGACAGTCTCCTATTTTGTAGGAGGGATTCCTATTTTTTAAAGGATTGGCTGGGAGTTGACCGGACCGCATTGGGAGGCATCAAGGATCATTTTGGAGGCTTTGGTTGCAGTTCCTATTTTTTAGGGAGGGTCCCTAATTTTTAGGAGCAGAGTGTCAGTTTGCCTACTATATTTAGACATCACCAGGATGACACGTGCATCATCAGTTTTCAGTTTGGGATGGCCAGGTGATGGGGTTTGAATAAAAATTAAGTATTAAACTATTGACTTTAATATTTAATAAAATAAAAAAAAGCGATTAATAATGTCAGTTTATAATAAATTATTAAAGTAATATAAGGACCCTATGGCCTAGGGAGATATTGTTGTTTTAAAAAGGGTGCCATTGAGGGGTATTAACACTTGAATAAATAAACTTAATAAAAGAAAGTGGAAATCCTAAAAGGGCCAATTAAGGGTTTGAATTCAATAAAGTAACATGAGGAGACATCATTTCGTTATTATGAGATCAACTTCAGAATTCTTTCACAAAGCAAAGGACGAAAACCTTTGGAGAATTGTGAATTAGACGAAAACCCAGTTCACCATTGAGGGGAATCTACATAGGGTTTCTATTTGTGCTATAGTGGATGATTTACATGCAAATTTTATAGGTTTTCTTACAGCAATAAGGTTTCTAGGGTTTGGTGAATTCATATCAGAATTATTTAATAAATAAGGATGTCACTTGGAGATCGATTCGGCATTGTTTGATGTAATTTCTTAAATATTTCCTCTATGACTTGGTTGCAGCAGATACATAACAATTTATGAGCAGATTTTGAAGAGTTGTAGCTTCCTAAGCTAGTTACCATTCACCTTGCAGCCAGACCAGTCTTCCTGTAGGCCGTACCATCTGGATCTGGCATTGGGAATTGTGCAAAATTCATTATCAGTATTCATTAGCAGCAGATTCAAATTCATCAAAAATCAGGAATGACTTGTGGATCAGTTTTCTTATGCCCATTGAGGATTGCCAGTTTGAGGTTGACAGCCTTGCCTGTAGGCCAGGCATAGGGCTTAGCATTTCCATTGTTCCTTCCATTATTTGTTCTCAATAATTATTGTTGATCAGAAATAAATTATTTGGCGCTACCCTAGCAAGCTGGACACCCCTATTGTTGTGACTCCTCTGTTTCATCAATAAAGTTCATTAAGTGGTTGAGCGCTGATTTACTGGTATGCACCCCTTGCTATTTGGAATTGCAAATATAAGGTTTAAAATTTAAATTGCTGTCATAAATATATCAGAACTCAGAATTTTTATATCAGTCCTTTATATATTTACATTTTGGAATCAAACGCATTGTATCTTGCATATGTTTCATAGTTAAAAACCCAAACAATCACTTGGCATTGAATACTCAAACAAAACCCTTGGAAATAAACTCAAAAGCCAAAAAATGTCAGAAAAATCAGATCAGATCTTGGAGGGGATCCTTCAATGTTGCATTATGATTTTTGAACAAATTGTAACTATTGAATGAGGTGTGCTTGCAAACTGAAAACACATTACTCTACAAACAAGTCTGCAAATATAAAGACCAATATAAACAGTGAACAACAATATACTCTGCACTATCAGAACAGGGCTTAAACATAATAGCTTGTGAAATTGAAGAGGGAATTAAGCAGGGGTTCTTACACCTATTGAAACAACGTTGTTGAAGGCCAACTATTTTTTTGCATGATATTTGTCATAATTCACTTCTTTCCATGAAAATTCATAGCAAAGTTAGGATGTTTTATAAGCTGATTGGTACACTAGAATTTAATTCAGATTTGTCACAAAACTAATATTGCTAACTTTGAATTTTGATTGCATTGTTGAGAACAATGCAATGATCCCCCATCCTTTCTACTACATGTTCTCCAAATCTATAGAACTAGACTCAGCAATGAACTTTAGATTCTAGTCTTTGTGATAAGTGAAAAGTTGAGAAGCACTAGAATCAAAGAACCAATGATTGGTTGCATCATTGTTATGTTAGAAAGAAGCCACAAAATTCTACTCTTTTTCCTTGGAATCTTGCTAGAGTGTGCAACTGCTTGTGAGATATATCATATCACTGTCTCTTTTTTGTTTCTAATATGCCCTTTATGACAATGCTACCACTTTTTGTTTAGAATATTAGATTGTGCATTAGGAATTGAAGTTTTCTTCACTTTACCCTTAACTCTCTTTATATGTCCAGAACAGAACTTTGCCTCCATTTTTCTCCTTTTCTATCAGAAAGTATGAATTGACTTTTTTAAAGGTAAGAATTTGAGGCTCCTTCAATAGATACAAATACTCCACAAAAGCTTCAAATAATGCTGGAAATTTATTGATGACTAGAGATACCATACTTTTCTTCATTTATTAGTTTGTTGTCAGTGGAAGTTGATGTCTTAGTAGTTGCTCTAAAAGTTGACTAGAGCAAGCATTCTTATCTTCAATTTTTTAGAAGTCTGATTCTTATTTTTGAGACTTTTCCATAAATCACAGAAAAGTGGAATTCTGGAATTTGAGGATCAAGTCATTAGAGTTAGAGTTTCAATAACAAGGCTTCCATATGATGGTATCAAAACTAACAATATTTGAAGCTGTTTTATTTTTAAGCATTATTCTATCACAATTTCTATACTCGGCAATGTTGAGTATGATGTGACTACACATTAAAGTTTTGCTAGTCATTTTTTCGTACTGCAAGTGAAACAAGATTTTAATATTTAACTATAATAATGAAACCTAGGGTTTATCACAAAACTTCTAAACCTTGATAAAAATTGCAGATTAATTACAATGCAGAGTATTTCACAATTTTTTTACCTAAAGACTGCTGATTGTTAGACTGAGTTTTTTTGATTTAAATGCATTTTAAACACAGCAAATGTAACTCAGTCCACACTATTCTGTACTATTTTGTTACAGCCTGCTATTTACTGATTTTTGATTCCTGTACATTGCCTGCGCAACAATTCTCCCCTCCTTAGAATATACCTTTATTGGGTTCTCATTTGACAGCGAATTGCCAATTTTGATGACACTCTACCCTTCTTACAGTCAGCCTTCAAACAGGTACTTTGATAGCAGCTGGATAGCCCCTGATTTGAAAGCAATCAACGATTTGATAGACCCTTTAAAGATCACCTTTTACAGCGACAATGATTTGACATTGATTTTTCCTGTCTCCCTTCAATCCTCTTCTATGTTGGATTGGTCTAGCATATCCTCTTCTAAGGCTTCCTTTGAATCAGCATACCCTTTCTGAGGCTTTGTCACTTTGGTACCAAATGTTGGAAGAGTGAATGTATGCTTGTATTTATTATTGTATAAGGAAGTTACATTAGATGTTATAACTTATATTGTAATTTGTCTTTTAGACATCTAATTTTGTGTTATTACATTGGTAACATAAGCAATCAATTCCTGTGAGTGTACAAAGTATGGTTTAGCATTATATTACACTGTATCAAGAACACATTTACTTCTGAGATTCTTTGAGAGTGGATAAGGGTTGTTGCGGTTTAAAGTACTCGATGGATCAGTTCTATGATGGAATATGATCCTCGGGTTGTAGCACAACTAGGCAAAGAATAAAGTATATGTATTCAACAAGGATTGTTATGGTGTTACTGAGCATCTTTTTTTTGAGAGATTTGGAGTGCTTTTAAAAATTAAATATTAAAATTTGCAAAGGTTCTCTTTTGATAATTAATCTAGAAACTTACAGTAGCCTATTTTTTCTTGCAAATAAGTTATAGGAAATTTAAAAGATCAAGTGTTGTTTGATGTTAAGTTGAAAAGTAGGTGATAATGGAGATGGTTAGTGGTGTTTTTTGGTGACATCTAGGCAACAGTGTTGGCGAGGCCATTTCGAGTAAAAGCATGGCAAGGAGACAATTAGAGATTATTAGAGACAAGAAACAGATTTAGGAGTGACGGCTAGCTATACATTTGCACAAATAGTTATATACCTATGCTAGGCATTGAATTTGAATTTTCTGTACTGTAAATATCATAATCTGACATCAGCTGTAAGAGGCTATAATAATTAAACCATAATTGAAATAGTTTGGTGATTGTGACTAGCAACTAATGAAAAATGCTGGACGTATTTTTGAACTTACTAAAGGGACATTGCTCTCAGTGGAAATATCTTTATAGTAGTCACCGGCAGTGTTTAATGCAGATTACTGGGCTGTATGCCATCGTGTTCCAATCTGTACCATATTCTCTTGTTATTTTAAATTAAAGGCTGTTGCTCACTGTTGGTAGTCATTAGTCGGTATACTTACCTATGTACATAATTTGTTCACTTGTTATCTTGTAATCTAACTGATTTTTATGAAGGGAATTTGGATCCATGAGGGATGTTTGTAACATTACAGATTTATATGAAAGTTTCCAACATTTATTCACTTCTCTAATAAGATGCCTTACAACATAAGAACTATATTTTTCCCATTGTAAGTAGTTGGTTCAATATGTTTACATATAGTTATTGTCAATTTATTTCTAAAGCATGCTAGTTTGACAGGCTAATCCTAATCAAAGCTTGAATTGGTTTAAAGCAAGTTATAATTAAGTAAATCTGCAGGCCAAGGCACTTGAATCTACAATTTTCATTGCAAAAACTCTACATTTCTTGTTTTATGGATCGAACATAATATTCCTTGTTTCTCTGATGTTGACAGATTTTTGAAAAGGGTGATGGAAAAGATAAACTTGAAGGATTATTTGATGCTGTAAAAAGAGGAAAATATTTGGTAAGGCATCATATTAAATGATTTGTCATATGGAATCTGGATTTGACTTAGCAATTCCATTCTAAATGTCTTACATAACTTAAATGCTGATTACCAGGTTAACATCAGAAAATATTTCTTTGTATCCCATCCTTTGAAAGTAGGCTGTTTTGTATTATCTGTTTCCAAATGCAAGCCTAACAAAGTAAACACTGTTAATGGTATATGATATCATAGAAGCGAATTTATTTCTTGGGAATTTCTTGGCAAACCAAAAGATAAGATTTTTTTAACTTATTGGGATAAAATTGGGAAAAAAATGGTAAATATTGGGTTAGGTTTAGATATACATGGGTTAAGGGATAAGGTGTTGAAAAGTATTTGGATGGAAGGATGGGAGTGGAGTGTGATGGTGGGATGTCATCAGGACCAGCGTTGATACACCTCGTGATGAGTGTTGAATGAATGAAGAAGAAATGGATGGAGTATGTGGAGATGATGAAGGGTTTAAGATAGGGAATTTGGGACATATGGATCCAAAACGGATTTATAGGATGGAAGATGGGTTTGCTTAGCATTTGGATTAGCAACTTTTGATGCCATGATGGAGTTTTCTATTGGATGCATTGCTTGTTTCTTCTTTGGGATCCACATGGTTTCTTTTTCTTTGGTGGGCCTTTCTGGGCTTTGGGATTGATTGCTCTTTTGGATCTACAAGAACTCTCTGATCCTCTCGAAGAGTAAGGATGCCCCATTCTATACTTTTCAAATGCTGAGCCCCTCCAAAAGATCAATCATCAAGACAACAGTGTTGGATGCCCTTCTTGCACTTGTGAGTCTGCTCTTAATCAAGTCCAACACACATCGCCATTCAAGCATGGCGATAAAATTATTCCTGATTCCCCGACTAGTACCACGGTTCCATATGCTATCTCATTCTTCCTTCGTGAGATCAACATGAAACACTCTCTTCAAGAGTGCTATGTTGCCATGTCATCTTTCCACTTGGCTTGGCAACAAAAGCTCCCCTTGAGGGCATCCCAAATACCCATGTAAAGTCAGCAGGCAAGAAGGATATAGTGATATCACAACCCCTATACTGGTTAACGGATTTGTAGGAATGCGTGTTGTACTATATTAGCATAACTCTCAAATAGGGCTCAAACTCCTGAACACTAAAGAAAGTTAGCTATGTGGCCTTATCTACCTACATGTGAGTGAGTGCAACCTTTAGGGGATGACTATCTAAGGTGTCTTGCCACCAAGTGTGACACTCGTTGCCACTCAGCTTCTCCCAAGTGATGGTGTCGATAGTAATGGTATCATCTCTGACTGCCTTCCCTAATTGATTGTAGGGTTTGAAACTCTTTCCTTTGCTACTGCTAGTTGTCATGCCTACAACTTGCAACAAATAACAACCCTTAGGAATGCCTAATATATATAATGCCTTAGTGAACCATTATAATAATTGTTGTCATGAGACTATGGTCGTACCAGTTTTATTGTTTGTGTGAGCTTGTGCAATGCAAAATACCTTGCCAAATTTACTAGCTTCTGCCATAGTGCCAACAATAAGCGCCATAAGTCCGTACCAAAACCAAGGAGTGATGTCGTACCAAAACCAAGGAACGATCTTGTATGATGCAAGAATGTGTAGGCTGTACGTTGCAGAATAGATATCATACAAACACAACAATGATGTGTTGTACGGTGGAGTATGAAGGTTGCATGAAGCTATAGGGGGAACTCGATACCGTATGTAGCGTATGAGAGAGACAGAGGGGTGCCACACATAGGTCGGCCATAGGGAAGATGTAAAAGAATGTTGTACATTGCTTGGTCATACGAAGGATGGATGTAGAGCATTGCTTGAATCTATTAGTGATGGATGTTGATCACTACTCGGCCATACAGGGAATTAAGAAGGATGTTGTATGAGATGGGCCGAAAGGTACCATACTATACTGCCTATAGTGTCTCTCCTATTTGCTTTTGTATGGTGACCTTGGATGGGTATGTGATGATTGGTCATGTTGGACCTTGCTATGATGGTGCCTATTTGATGATTTGGATTATGCATTAGTGTTAGCAGGTTATTGATTATGATCCAAGACATTTTGTGGTTGGTCACTATATGATTGCTTGGTAATCATTCTCTTGATATTGGCATGTTGTTTGTACCAAAGTAACGAGAATCGGAATCGGCAAGGCCGAATCGAATCGCGAATCGGCCATGAATCGGAATCGAATCGAGCATGAATCGACAAATTTAAAAAACCCTTAAAATTTAGAGATTTTAACAATTTAAAACTTATTTTATGCACCCTTTATTGAATATAACTTAAACACACTATAGCATCATCAAATAGAAGCTAACATACATAAACAAGGAACATAAATGATAAATCCATCACATACGTTACACTTAAAATGTAAATTGTAGCTGAAGTAAATAGAAATCATAGGATCATAATGAGTCAAATCACAGAATGTATGTATTATGTAAGATGAAGATCCATAAGACATCAAATCATAAATGTATGTAAGATGAAGATCCATGAAAGTTTGAAACGTATGTCTATCAGTATCTTACAATCTGTAAACAAAATGAAAAAACAAGGCTCTAGCTCAAGCCTCATCATCATCCTCAAGCTCAGCTGCAGCCTCAGCCTCCGAGTATCCTGTCTCTCGGTGCCCTCTACAAAGGCGTCTAAGGTAGGTCCTAGAGGACTGTTGAGCCATAGCCCCCGCATGTAAGATGGGCCCACAAACAACACCACTACGGTCTGTGTCGGTGCGTGCGCGTGTGAGTCTGCCAGTGCCTGAACGTGCTCTAGCTGCCTCCTCTGCAATGGCCACAGCCTCAACCTCTCTATTTACCTGGTCAACCTACTCATGGTCTGCCTCAGTGAAGACCGGATCCACAGCCTCAATGAGCCACTCTGATTCTGGATCAATCTCCTCCATGATGATCGGAGAGGAGTCAGCGCCCAAAATCTGTCTGATCCTAAGTTGGAGGTTGTAATGAACAAACACAAGATCATTCAACCTCTGCACAGACAACCTATTTCTCCTCTTCGAGTGGATATGCTCGAACATAGACCAACTGCGCTCACATCCAGAAGCGCTGCTTGGCTGACTCAGAATCCGGATGGCAATTTTTCGAAGTTTTGGGGTGGGGGACCCAAACATTTGCCACCGTCTATCTAAAATAAGGGAAAACAAAAACAATTAGTCTCATTTACAACTTTTAAATTACAAAATCAAAAATTAAAATGCACAACTTATAAGTCATAAACTTAAGATTCAAGAATATATTATTTTTACCTAGCTGTATTATTGTCCGAGCATCAATGGCCATCCCGCCAGAGAAAATTGGCCCTTCTTTATTATTGAATTTATCTAGCTCAATGGTTGCAGCTGCGCTATCCTCATCACTACTCAACCTCTAAATCACTGTATATAGGCCGGTGAAAACCTCCTCATCCGCCTTGAAGTCAAGATGGAAAATAATGCTAGATTCAAATAATAAGCTGCTGCATGGATGGGTCGGTGGAGCTGATTCTGCCATCTCCTATCAATTGTCTCCCAAATAGGGGCATACTTCTCCTGCACTACTGCATACTGGGCTCTAATGGCCTCCTTGGCCCTATCCATGCCCTCATATATGTAGCCCATAGAGGGCTTCTCCCCATCAGCAGTTCGTAGGAGAGCTACAAGGGGCTCAGTGACCTGCATATAATGTAAAAAAAACATTAGTCAAAACTTAAATATAAAACTAAAAGTAAAACTAAATCATTAAACAATTAAATAATAAATTCTAAATGTTAAATTGTAAGAAATTTACCTCAAGGATTTCTTTAGCAGGTTTCCAAAAACCATCCTCATCAAAGGTGCAATTTGCCACATCTACTCCTGCAGTGGTTGTAGCATAGGAAGATGTAGTCCACTCCCGGCCAACAAACATTCTCCTCAGTTCTGCCTTTGATGTCAACAAGGACTGCAGTGTGATGAAATTCGAGGCAAACCTCGTGATGCCTGGACGAGCTAACTTCCTGCCTCCTGTGCAGTCCCTCATTGTGCTAAGGATGAATGCATGATTGTAGATAAACTTGCATATACTTTTGACCCTTTCTATGCATGATTTGACCCACTCAAGCTTGCCAATTTTCTCCAACATGAGGTCAAGCCAATGTGCCGCACAAGGAGACCAAAATATGGTGGGATGCCTCTCCATCAAAAGTTTACCTACAACAATTTTAAATTAATTAGAAATTTAAACATGTTAGGAAACTTAGAATTAGAAAAGTTCAAATAAATTTATTTTCAAAACTTGAAAAGTTAAAAGTTTACCTGCAGCAACATAACTTGCTGCATTATCCGTCACCACCTGCACCACATTTTCTTTCCCCACCTTTGCTATGACTTCCTCAATAACCTCACATAAGTATGTGGCGTTTTTTATATGAGCGGAAGCATCAATAGATTTGAGGAACATGGTATATCCTACAAAACAATGAATTATCATGGATCATCAACAAATTAGCAATCAACAAATCAAAATTTAAATTATTCTATCACGATTCACAATTCACAATTCACAATGCATGTAGGAAAATAGAATGATAAATCACCTCCACAGGAAACAAGAAAATTGAGGAGTGTTCTATTCCTCCTATCCATCCAACCATCAGTCATTGGTGCAACCCTTTTCGATCCACTCCTTTTGGTGGTCCGCAAGCTCAACCTTCATATCCTCTATCATTTCATCTAAAAGGTATCCACTCAACTCAGCCTCAGTTGGGGCTTTAAACCCTGGACCACAAATAGCAACCGCATCTATCATGTTTTGCCAATAAGGAGCCATGTCACAAATAGATTATGATTAGAAATTTAGATGACAAATCATTATGTAAAGTGAATCTATGATTAAACAAGTAGATATAATTAAAATTTAACTTCAAACTTAAAGAAAACAAATAAAAAAGAATCA
>MU225905.1:880271-908104 GCA_018584345.1 Thuja plicata | reverse complement strand
GATCAACCTCCTCTAATTTGATAGGAGATGTGTCAGTGCCCAAGATTTTTCTGTGACGAAGGCGAAGGTTATAATGAACGAACACAAGATCATTCAACCTTTTCACTGATAACTTGTTGCGCCTCTTTGAGTGTATATGCTCGAACATACTCCAATTGCGTTCGCATCCTGAAGCACTAGACAAAATAGCAAAGCCTACTTTGCAATTTAGTAAAATGAAAAAATATTCAAGATTTGCAAATGAAAACTAAAAAAATTTAACAAAAAATGAGTAATACACTAACATACAAAAAAAAAATCAACACTTAGCTCTTGCAAATGAGTTGAGTGTTGTTATTGACTCCTTAATGCTCCCAATGCAATCTTATGGCCTCCCCAAATGGATTTTTGATCTCTTTGGTGCTCTTCCTTTTTGCTGGTTGCAAACTTGTGGTTTCTATTTTCTTTTCTTCTCTCTCACTTTTCCTCTCTTCTACTCATGCTAAGCAATAAGAAGACCCTTTAGGGTTATAACAATGAGGAAAGACACAAAAAAAGATAAAAAAATGTGTTTTTTAATATTGTGACTTGACTTCAGTTGAAGCCACATGGCTGATTCATGTTGGTTCACGAAAGTGATTCAGGTGATTGAAAAATTGCCTGAATCGGCGATTCATGCCAAAAAATCGGCGATCTGATTCACCGGCTCCGAAAAAATCGACCATGGTGAATCGAATCGCCAAACCGGTGATTCCAGCAATTTCATGGCAATTCTGGTTACTCTGGTTTGTACATCTAGCTATTGTTATATCCTTGTTGTTCTTTGGATGATTAAATTAAGGTTGATAGCAGATTATACTTGTGGTTTCATTAATGACACTATATATGAAATAGTTCTATAGTGTTGCCTGACTATATTCTCTAGCATGGTGTATAATGGCCTTGCGACATTAGTGATTGATTTCATGATGATGTTGATATTGGTTAATGAATGTAATGATTTATGGTATCATTTAATGACTAGTGATGTTAATGCTAACCGATGATCCTTGATGAGATTTTATGTTATAGCAGATAATTAGTGACAATCAGCATATTGGCCTTGGTAAGGTTGTGATGGTTACTGCTAGTACTGTAAAAAGGGAAGCAATGTAAGTTGATGATCTCTCCTGATATCTCATGTTACTTAAATACCGTGGCTGATTATTATTATTAATAAATGATTACATGATGTTATTGAGGATGTCTTGGGACCATGGATATGCTTTATGCTACATGCTTGTAATGATGCTTGCGAGGCCCACACATGTCTTGTTTCCCCTCCATTGTCTGTTGCTAGTTGTCATATATATGTGTGTGCTTCGACTATTGTAGTAATGTGGACATGTACCATGCATCGTCTTCACCTGGCTTCATAGGTCTGAGCGTGCCTACCTATATTATCCCCGACGATGGGTAAATTGGAGATAGTCATGTGGCCAATTGCATCTCCTAGCCCAGTTGTCATTCCTAGTATTGGGCGACAATTGTTATGTGGTTTATACCTACCCACCGGTTATCGTATGGTAACATTCGACTACCTTGGATTGTGTGATGAGACCAATGGCTGTATTGTGCATTCTTGTTGGTTGTTACGGTTGTCAACAATGCATGAGTTAAAAAATATCTATATTTAATTTAATTGATGAAGTCGCTGATTATATTAATTATTGTTGTCGTTGTCGACAATGGTTGTTTGAGCATTTTATTGAGGTTGGGATTTTATTATTGAGTGGGCCTTTATATTTTAAAAGTTTATTGTTGAAATTTTAATTTGGGGAAAAGTTGTTTTTATGTTATGTTTTTATAATGGGTTTTCCCCAATTCTTCATGAGCTTCCGAAAACCCTCCCATGGAGAATTGGATTTTGCTTGGGATGAAAGGATTTTGTTGGAAAAACTTTGTGGGCATTTGGTTGATTGATTTGTTTTGGTGATTGCTATCGGTTGCCTGGATTTTGTGGCTTTCCTTCGTGAGTTGGATTTGCTCTCAATTTATGTTTTCTTCTTTTGAGATGTAAGAAATCTATATATCTTCTTGGTTTTTCAGTTCAATCGAATTTTGTAAATTGTAAATGCTTCGTGATTTGATTCCAAGGTTTTCTCCATTTAGTAGAAGTTCTTTTGATGCATTAATTATTGGGAAATTTTTTTTGGAAATGAGGTGTTTTATGGGAAAATGCTGCCCAAATTTGTATGGATGCCCGGATTTTAATTATTATTGTATTTTTGGAGTATTGGGTGGTTGTGCACCAATGGGTTTTCTCGCTTTTTTGATTCGTCAAGTTTGGAAATTTAAGCTTTTAGGAGGTCCATCAATGGTGGATGGCCTCCATGACTGGTTTTTATGCCAATTGGGTATTTGGGAAAAGCTGGAATTTTTGGGTTTAAATGTGATTTTGTTTTGTGGAACTATGATATTATATAAGGAAATTTCATTATTGAATTGATTTGGTAAAGTTCTCTTGGTATTATGGCCAATTGAGTTGGATACGGGATAGATGATTATAGTAATGGTTATATGGATTTCTTCAGTTATTTTGAGTGTGAGTTCATTATGGTTTGAACAATTTGTGATGTTTATGTGATCAAGTATTGAATATATAGCATGGTGACGGTATGAGTCATGGCATGATTATGAGTTGCCAATGGATGAATTTGGATGTATGTGTTATTAATGTCATTGTATTGCCACGATGCCCTCATGTTTAGTGGTCTTCCAGTTGTGGTGTTAATTACCTTGCATGATGTCCTTGGTGTTATTGGATTATTTGTATGAAAGAGTTGTGTACTCGGTTTGATGTATCATTGTGTTGCCAAGATGCCCGCATTGCATGGTCTTGAGTAGATGTATGTTTACCGTATCCTCATGCCTGTGGCGTGATCTTGAATTCTCTTGCGATGTGTTCATTGTGTACTGAGTGTACTGGAGTTTTGTTGTGTTGTAAGCCTTCTTGCATGATTGGCCTTGTGTGTGTGCTTGGACCATATGGTTATCTCCGCGAGCACGGTGGGGAGGGCCAGAGGGTTCCTCATGGTCGGGTGGCATGACCATTCACTGTTGGGGATCGGTGTACATGTATTCAAGTGGTCCGAAATTATTTTATACATCCTTCATGATGCTATGGTTCCTTGTAGATGTATTCTCACACTTATGTGTTCTTGTACCTACTTTCAGATTTATTTGTCTATAAGATCTTATTATTGCAATTGAGTGTAATTGACCTTTAATTTATGCTATCCGGTACTCTCTGGTGTGGAGCAATCCTTGTCTTTTAGCCGTACATTTGTGTTGGCAAACCTACCTTGCTGTCGGACCAAGTAAACCCTGTCTCTTCATGTTTTAGTTCAATTTTACTTTTAACGGGGCAGATTAGCGCATATGACGCTTAGAGTAGTGCATATGAAACATAGTTTAGCACATATGACGCTCAGAATAGCGCATCTAGAATACGTTTTAGCACATTCGAGATAGAGAGCTTTTCCCAAGGGTCTATGTAAAAAGTAATTTTATATTTGGACACCCTTTTTCCCTGGGATGCTTTTCATGTATTCACGTTTTATTTACAATTTTAGTATGGCATAGTTTAGCTCACTTTTGATTTGGGGCTTTAAAATGAACCTAGTTTTAGAATGTACTGAGGATGATCTTGTCTCCTTGATTGGCGATCGTTGACGAGGGTCCGGTCTTATCTCATGAGGTGCGTGGACGTGGCCCGTACTCTCACGTGGTAGCTTGAACGTGCCTTTCTGTTCTTGCTAAGTGTTGGGGTTGTCAAAAAACCCTTGGAAGTTCTTAAGTCTTTCGCTTGTTAACAATCGCTTGGTGATTTGTCATGTGTTCCCTTATTCCTTATGCATTGTTATGTTTATGCACTTATAATCTTGATGTTACATCTTTACATTAAAAAAAAAATTGTTTAGCGCATGTTTAACCCTGTGTTCTGAAAGGTTCCCTGGCGGGGCATCTTGTTGTGTGGTGAGGAACATGCTTATCTATATGATAGAAAACTTGTGGTGACACTTGAGATGCAACTTATTTACTATCCCTACGATGTGAAATGGAACTCGTACTAGATTTTGTACGATCTACAACTCTATCGTACTAGGTCGTACGAAAAGCTTGTTGATGGTCTGTACAGTGGGAAAATTTCTCACCCTGGAGGGTTCTAATCCTTTTTTGTTGGAGATAAGAACATACTTCGGAAAAAATGAATCATATAGTGTCAAAAATGTAAAAGAAAAGATGGTTGAGTGTGTGCTTTATACAATGGTCGAAGGTGAGAAAATATCTTCACTTTTTCTAATACTTTGATTTTCATCTTCCTATTTTGGAGCTTAGTTTTTCTCTTTATTTCTCCTCCATACTTTATCTTAAATTGGCTCGCATATTTTTTTTGTTTTTGTTACCTTGGTATTATCTTTTCTGAGCTCATTAATATATTGGCCTATGCTTTCAATAATATCCAAATACAATAGTTTAATAAAAAAATTCTTCTTCCTTATTTTGCCAACTTTCATTATTTTCAATTTCAATTTTCTCGGCCTTAGCACTTCAAAAAAATTCTTGCCCTTTATTTTCTCAAATTTTAATTTTTCTTACCATTTCCAATTTTTTCATCACTTTCAGTTTTTTATTCTTTTTCGCTTCATCATTCATTTTTCCCGTTTCTACCTTTTCCTCGTGTAATAGTCTAACCTTCACTTCCAAGGCATATCGCTAGCAACAGGTGTACGACGAAGTATTATAGCAATCATTTTTACAAGTGCTCACATATTCCATATAAAAAGTTTTTGTGAGTAAAGGAGCATGTCCCATACCTTTGTAACTTCTCTTGATATAGCATGCACCATACTGTTGGTACCATGTAGCCTCTTTTCCATTGACCTTGGGTGGGCCCATCGGATTTGATTTTACTTGCCAAAGTGAACTTGATGTTGGTAGTGGCAGAGGTTCCATGTTATTCTCGCGACAATACTTTATGATGTCTTCATTGTGTCCATCCCGCTCACAGATGAACCGGTCATTCGCCTTTATGACGTGTTTTAAATATGGTCCATTCTCTTCTCAGTATTCGCCAAGATCAATTTCCCGCTTTGGATCATCTTCAGGTTTTGCCTCCTGTTCAACTTGGTCCTCCTTCCTCTTCCTATCGGCTTCTTCATCTATATCATATGCCAGGTGTCCTTGGTGCTCACCTTCATATGGTGCAATTAGTCTCCAATAGTCATAGATGCATGTCTGTAATGTCCCCGGGGCACTCTTAGCTGCGCGACTCAAGTATGGATGCGTTGAAGAATGTATCACGTTGCTTGGCAGGTTTCCATGCACAAATGCCAGGGCTGTACGGTGTTTGCTGAAGCCGTAAGGTAGGGGAATGAACCGTACGGTGGATAACCCGTACAATGTGTGGTTGAGGGTCCGTATGGTGGAGGAGGGGCAAGGGCCGTACGATGTAGGTAGTCTGCTGTACGGTAGCTCTAGGAGGCTGTACAGTGGTATTCTTGGCAACACTTCAAACACACCTTGTTGCCGTATGTCGTGGATCCACTTCCCGAGAATGGAGGCAATTGCGTGTGAAGCGTATGGTGGGTGACGGAGTATGAATGAAGTCGATGTAGAACAGACACGGAACAATAAATTGATACACTAGGAATATAACAAGAATTTCCACACATGCAAGAGAAAATACTTTGAATTATGTCGAATAGATCTTCAGTAATGCTAGCACTTCGGATTACAACAATCTCGAGCAGAGAGCAAAGTAGAATAGGGTGAGGAGTTACTCCCACCAAAACTGCAACAAACCAAATAGGGAGGATCTTCCACCTCCGAAATGGCAAAAACAGAACTCCAACAAGAATTCGCAATACAATAAAATAACAAGTCACATGAGAAATACAACCTACACGCCGGTCATAAATACCAGTTGGACAAACTACCGAGGGTGCACAAATAAAGCCGACACGACAACACCTACTCTTATGCTAAAATAAAAAATGGGCCCAAGATAACCAAAAATTGATCGAGACCCAAATACAAACATTATTATTTATTTTATTTAATGACGGGGACATTACAGTGTCCAACTCACTTGTGTTCTAAAGAGAGGATTAGTGAAATTTTTGTGTTCTCGGCACAACGCCTTCAAGGTGCTTCCATATAAGTCTCTCTTCGATTAGTTCCCTATCTCCTCCCTCGGCCAAGTCCTCTTTGGGCACAACCTTTTCCTCTGTTATCATTGGGTCTTCCTCGAGTGTCTGGTCCCTCACTATTGTCTAGTCTACTTTTGTCACATAGCCCAACATGTTGATCTCCATAGCGGGTCCTCCTCTCTCCTTATATACTTTTAGTTTCGATACATTGATAGTCTTGTGTCAGCTAGAGTTGCCAACTTAAATGCTCTATTCTTGCCAACTTCTCTAACTTTATAGGGTCCCAGTCACCAAATTTTGAAGTTCCCGGGCTTAATCTCGTTACAACCATTATATTTCAAAACTAAGTGCCTTGGCTGGAAGTATTCTCTGGAAAGTGGTGAAACGTTTTCAAAATTTGATAGAAACTTATTGGCAAGGTATCCTACAGTTGGGTGCCTGTTTTTGGTGAGTTGTTGATGTTGATTACACTCATTTGAAATTATTATGACAGCTGTACAATTAGTAGGCAGTTTGGACCTTGGCGTGAGCTTGTGGAAACTTTGCGCATGATTTTTTTAGAAGGGTTTGTCTTCCTTGAGGGAGGCGCTTAGCTTCTTATGAGCTGTTGCGACTGATTTGGTTGGTTTCCAATGATACATGAAGACAATATGAATTTATGTATGAATCTCCTCTCTTGTAATGATGGGTATGAGATGAGAAAGATTAAATATTATTGTAGACCTGAACAATTATCATTATTGGTCAAATTGATGGTTGTTGGATGAGTCTAAGGGAGTTGAAAGGTAGTTTGGTGGATTTTTGTAAGTGTTTTATACTGAGAGGGGGGCTGAACAGTACTAGGTAAGGAGCAAAAATTGATTACGGTCTTCTAGTGACCTTATTTTGTCAATCTCAAGACTGTTATAGAGTGCTGCACATTGGCAACATTGTTTCTAAGTCATCGAAGTGACTCTTTGACTTGTTAGGAGTTGGTTTTTGGAGGTTCAGGGCTCTCTAGGCCTGTTGGTAACAAGCTTCATCTCTGCAGCACAACACACTTCCTCAGTTTCTGACATGTAATATGTGACCCTACCATCTGTTTTAACAGTATTTCTCTTGTCGAGGACCATGCATATCTTTGTTATATGTAATTCCTAGGAAGTCTGGTTCACCTGCCTAGGACCGTGGTATTGGTCCGGTTTGAACCGGGTTCGGGTTTGAGTCTGGTTTGCCTGTGGGTTCGACCAGGGTTAGAACCCAGGCAGGCAGGTTTGTTGGGGCCGAACCCAGGTTGAACAAGGGAAAACCCAAGCAGATCAAGTGCGAACCAGGTACATTTCCACTAAGAAACATTCTATAATTTAGTGCAGGAAACAATAATTACAGAATTTGAATAAGATCTTTAACATTACAAAACAAAATCTCCCGAAGTTTAGATATTTATTACATCAAATTAAACTAGCCCTCAAGATTTCTTCTAGTAAAATTGTCGTATCCAATTTCTGATAATGACCCCTGTACGATTAATTGAAAGCTCTCTATAGTGATGAATTATATTTTAAACATTAACCAATATCTTTTTAGATTTTTTTTCAAGTAGGTTGTTAATTACAAACAAACAAGCTTTTTGTACCGTGAAAAAGTAATAAGCATTTGAGGACTTGGAAAGCGAGAATGTTATTGGTGCAGCTGATCTCGTTGGCATTGGCACTGTTTGTGAATCAACTAATGCCTTTGATGAAGAAGAAGAAGATGAAGTTTTAGATAATCCATTAGATGATTGAAACTTAGTATAAAGTTCCAATTGTTGAAAGTCAACAATGATAATTGAACTCAATATTATTATTTTAATATTTTGATGTTGATATGATGCTATGATTACTAGTTTATGGTGTTTTTGTTGCTTTTATGATACTATGTGACATTCTAATCTTATCTCATGCTTCTGGCTGCATAAATATGTATGTATATATAATTTTTACATGTTTTTGTACTAACAACACAAAACAAACCCAAAGCCCATTTCAAAATTTTGCTGTATCAATGAAATGGTTCTTCAAACCCGAACCCGAACCCGAACTCGAACTGGCAACTTAGTGTAATTCCATCAAATGAATGTCATTTTTCTTGATTTTTGTAACAACAGTGAGCTGAATGAATGTGATCACTATAGCTGATTTGTAGCAGCAGTGGCTTCTGTAATTGCAACTGTTTTCAATGCTTATGCTGGGCGAATTTGCATGCTTACTTGTCCAAGCTTGAAAACTTGTTGCTACATAATTGGGCAAAATTTCAAATATATATGTATATATATATATATGTGTGTGTGTGTGTGTGTGTGTGTGTATGTAAGAATGTATGTATGTATGTATGGGTGTTCTTACATCATGTACCTTGTGTCTTCTTGGAGTGATGTCAAGCTACTGTAATCTTAGTGCAAGTAATGGTGAAACCATCTACTGCTATGACATTGAACCCTTCAAAGTCCTTGGTTTCCAAATCCCTTTTGGCTATCAGTCCCTCATCTATAAAGTTGTGGGTTGCTTTACTATAAATGAACGCTGTAATTTTGTGCCCACACAACTCTAGTGACATTGAAAGAATGATACTAGGTAGCATGGAGAAGTGTGGCAAGGTTGTTTGCTGAAGTTTCTTTGTCATCCATTCTTTTAGATTTTGATTCCTAGTCAATTTTCGGCTTAGGATCCTTTGGTTTTGATTTTTTACTTGACATCACTTCTATGTGGTGTATTTGTCCTTGGTCAAGGCATCTATGACTAGGTTCACATGGCTCCTTGGAAAAGAATCATGATTTGAAGGTGATTGACGCTATGAACAAAAAGAAAACTTCAGAGTATATATTCCAAATACTAGAGGAAGCCATTTTTGAAGTAGGGGTGGAAAATGTGGTTGAAGTGGTAACTGATAGTGCAACAAATTGTGTGGGAGCTGGGAAACTGATTGTAGAGAAGTACCCACAAATATATTGGAGTCCATGCTCAACACAATGCTTGGATTTGTTGCTTCATGATTTGGCTAAATTTCCATGGATATATGAAGCAATTCATAGAGGAAGAGCAATTGCAAATGTCATAAGAAATCATCGTCTCACACTGAGCCTTTATAGGAAACATGCATCTAGGGAGTTATTGAGGCCTTGTGACACAAGGTTTGCTTCATTTTACATCACTTTGAAAAGAGTGGTTGAAGAGAAAGCAGCTTTGGGATTTGTAATTTGTTCCAATGAGTGAGAAAGTTCAACACTTTCTAAGAGTGCTAAGAGGAAGAACATAGAGAAAATTATTTTAAATAGCAACTTTTGGGAAAGTGGAGCAAAGGTTTTGAGTGTATGTGAGCCAATTGTTGATGTGCTTCGTATGGTTGATGGTGACACTCCTTGCTTTGGCATGCTTTATGAAAGCATGGACTGTTGAAAGGAAGCTATACATAGAGCACTAAATAATGTGGAAGCAAAGTACATGGAGATATGGGAGACAGTCGATTCTAAATGGAAAATGATGCACACACCTTTACATGCAGCAACATGCTATTTGGAGTCCAAACCATTTCACATTGATAGACAAGGTGACAGTGAAGTATTGGCAGGGTTTTATGAAGCCATTAACAAATTTGAACTAGATCCAACAGTTACAGCACTGATCAGAGACCAAGGATGGAAATACAATAAAGCTGAAGGAATGTTTGGAATAGCAGCAGCCAAATATGATATGGCACGATGAGGTACCTAGCTATAGATGGTGGATGAGCTATGGAGCACAAACTCATGAACTTCAACACTTCGCCATTTGAATATTGAGTCAAGGAGCAAGTTCATCAGCTTGTGAGAGGAATTGGAGTTGCTTTGACCACATCCATTCCAAATAGAGAAACAAGTTGTTGTCTAGAAAGTTGGGAGATTTTGTCTATGTTCGCAGCAATTTAAAATTGTTCATGAACAAATCAGCAAATGACTCCACATCTTCTTCACAACAACGAATTTCAGAAGACACAGCAATGCCAAGTGCAGATGAGCTTGACTTTTTTGATGAAGAATTGGGTAGTGATACTGATGAAGATGATACACCATCTGAGCCAAGTGCTCTTGATGACTTAGCTCTTTTGAAATTCTAAATTCTTGACTTTTGATTGTACCTTTTTGAGAATAAAACATCTTTGCAATCATGATTTCACATGTTCCTTACGTTATAAATTTAATAAATGTGTTATCCTTTTATAATGATTTCAAATCTATTTAGCAATGTTAATTATTTTGATAATTTATTCAATATATTACTTATATTTAAAAATAAATAAAATTTATATAAGGCGAATTTAATCCGAATTTTTACCCTTGTCAAACTTCATCCGAATTTCATGGTTGCTGAACTCGAACTTGAATTCGAACCTTGTGACTTAGATGCCTACTAACCAAGAACCATGGTGAACACATCAAAGAAGCAAAAGCTCCCTAAATTCACGAGGGATGGATTGAAGGACCCCATACGCCATTGTAAGACTTGTGTGACAATATGGGAGGCCAATGTCGAAGATGACCATGATTAGTGGTTGAAGGCTTTTCCTGCCACATTACGGGGAGTTGCCATCGACTACTACATAGACCTACCAAGAGGGTGCATAACAACTTGGAACAATCTTAAGAGGGCATTCGAGGAAGAATTCAAACTGCTACGAGATGACAATAACATAGTGGCAGAAATCTATAACACGAAACATGGAAAATATGAGAATGTACGGGCATACACTCGTAGGCTTAGAGAGTTGCTGGGCAAGTTGGAGAACCAGTTGACCAATGGGCTGAAAAAGAGATGGTTTGTTGAAGTGTTGATTCCTTCTCTACGGAATAAGATGAAGGCGGTACCCCCATCCTCGTACATTGATGCCTACAATCGGGCAATGGACATCGAGAGCGAGAATATAATGTCCCAAGGGAAAAAGAAGGCTAGCGATGGTGACAGTACGTTTCAAAGCACCGATGGAGAGTCTTAGACGTATAGGCCCTAATAAGAGACATGATGCATATGATGGAGCTAAGGGCGGAAAAAGAAAGTACCAAGAATGGTAAGCAATTGTGATGCATCGACTACAAAGTCGAAGGCCACACGAAGGCTAATTGCTCAACCAAAGAAATCCTTTTGCGATATCTATCAAGTACTGGGACATTCCATTAAGGAATGGCCGTACAACTTGAAGACTAGGAGCACAAAAGTGTTCTTCGCCCAAGGAGAGCAAGTGACACCACCAACCACACCGCCAAGGCCAATTGCAAACTCCAATTCCTCGTCGTGTGGATATCGCAACAACCGACGAGGGAACAACAATAATATACTCCGAAGTAGAATCTAGTACGACATGAAGGGTCAACCCATGATCCAATATAGAAGGTGCAATGAGTGGGGTCATTTTGTATGGGACTGTTAGAGCAGGCAGAACAATGGAAGTTTTTTGTGCAAGTGGTGTGGTCTAGGGAACCATTAGGACACCGATTGCCTGTATTGAAAGCATATCTTTAAAACCCGTCAAGGGTTAACATGATGTCGTTCAAACAAGATAAAATCGCAGCTTGCAATTCATGTTCGAAAGCCCGTCTAGGGCATAAAAACACATTTTTTATGAGGAAAGAGTTTCATTTTGATTTGCAATAGCAAGTAAGAAGCCCGTCCTAGGGAAAAATCAAACTATTTGCAGCTTGTAGTGATGCATATAAACTGTCCCTCCTTGAAGCGTCATTTTTTTTGCAGTCTTTGTAAATTGGCTTGCAATGTATGATTCAAACCACGATTTTGGAGTTTGAAGAAGTCTTAGAGGTTGCTATTTTAATGCATTTCAGTTTGCATACTTGCCATTTGTCAAAACGATGCCCTAAGACTACGGATTGGAAGTGTTTGACGCCAAACAAGAGTTCTCTTCCTCCAAACGGCTTTATAAACCCATTTTTCATGCTTTGAATTTCACCTTGTTGCTTCTACACGGGTTTTGGAAGACGTTTTTGTTGTTCTCTGCCATTTGCAATAAAAAAAGTATTTTCTTGAGCCCGTTTTTGGTTTTTCCAGATATTCATTATCATGGCCGTTTTTATCTTTCTCAGGTCTTTTTGCAGATGTTAGTGGTCGATTTTAGCAAAAACGTAGTCGTTTTTACCATATCATGGTCATTCTTGGCCGTTTTGGCAGATTTCAATGACGTTTTTGCTAGATTTCTTCATAATAGTCTGCGCCTAGCATTCATACTTTATAGTTGTCATTTTTCTTAAAAGCGTTGTTGCGTTTGCTTAATCACAATTGCCTTTGCTTGTTTTACTTTTAATGTTTTATCCTTGCATTTAGGGTTTCCTTTTGTGCCATTTTGTTAAAATGGGATTTGTGTTTATTTTTGTGCATTTCTGAGGGCATGGCAAATGGACGTACTCTTGTTCCATTCATAGACCGCGGATCAAGATTATTTCAGTCTATATAATGGACAAGTTAAGGCATTTGTGACAGCTTATGAAAAGTCTTCATTAGAAGATTCAAGAGGTGGAAAAAAGAAGCAGATTGCATATTTGACTCCCAAATGCTAATGGCATTTCCAAATGCTTTTTAGCAATTCCAAATTGGTCTTCCTACTTGGTATGAAATTCTCATAGTCCGGACTTCTTACCTCAGATATGCAACAAACTTGATTCTTCTCATGGCACATGTAATTTTTCGAATGTTCTTCCCATGCACATTCTTCCCAAGCACGTTCTTCCCAAATATGGTTCCCGTGCTTTGCAACTTTCTCCTCTTGAAAAACATTCCATGGCTTCTCCTGCTTGCATGTATGATCTACCCAATCAACAAATCAAGGTCTTGGCCTTATTTTGCAAACATACTCGAAGACTAGAGGACACAAAGATGAAATAAATCACATAACAAAACCATACAAGGAGGCAAAAAGTGTTAAGATGATTGAGAGTATAGAATGCTTTCAAGACTGAAATGGTCATGAAAAGGTGCTTTTCCAATAAAGGCTTTTGGGATGTAGAATGATCCAAAATGCAAGTTCTAGTTCGAGATGCTTTCACCAAACCAGAACACATCAGTCATAAGGCATCCTGTAGCAGCATGAAGACCGACAAAGGATGATGTAATAGGAGTTGTGTCTTGTTAGGCACTTAGTCATTTTCACATGTTTTATAAGTAGGTGTAGTTTTGATGACAAATTACATGTAATCGGGTAACAAATTGTAATTGCATGTGATAGTATCATGCGCAAAGCTGCAACATGTAATCATATTACAAGTGCATTAGGCTTTGTAATCTTGAATAAGTCAAAGGTAGTTAAGGGTTTCCCCTTCTTTCTCCACCTTTTTCTCAGTCCCTCACCTATAAATAAAGGAGGTTGTTCATTGTAATTTTCATCTTTTGGAAACGCAAGAAAACTCTGCCAATTTGTATATGCACTCTAAGACTTTGTGCAGGTTAAATTGCTTTCAATAAAAGAGGCAGATTGTTTTGAGACTTTGTGCCAATCCAAATTGTTATGTGACAACATTTTCTTGAGTTGATCATGAGTTTTGGTGCTTTGTTAAAGAGGGATTTGAATTCAATAGTGCAGACTTTGAGCTGCCTATTGCATTCAGAGTTATGATTCAATTTGAGCTTTTGAAGACTTTGTGCTACAGGAGATCAAATTGCTATAGTTAATAGTGGCTGCAAATACTTAGAGCTAAAAGAATTTGTGCTTCAGTTGTAAGTATTTTTATTCAAGTTTGTGGATTTTTAGTAAGAGACTTTGCACCTTACTATTTATTTAGATTATAGGATCTCCATTCAGAATAAGCACAGGAGACTTTGGGTTCCTGTATCTATTCCACCTAGTATAAAGTAAATCACTACCTTTGGTGTTGTTCTTATGTCAATCCTCGAGTCATCGATATTATCGTAGCAATATGACCTTTTTGTTAAGTTTGAAAGTTGTTTATAAATCATTCTTGAAAAAAGAGGAATTGATTAAGAGAACCGCCCCTTTTTGTAATTTCAGTTAAGTTCTTTTTGAAGCCAGCTACACTAAGAAGGGAGCCTCCCCTATTGCTGAGAGGAGAGATAAATCTCATTCAATGTTGTCTAAAGACACAATTTTGTAAGTTGTGGTCATAGTGACTTACAAAATATTTAGCCAACAGGGGGTAAATATGCTAGACATAAAAAGACCTAGAGGAGGAGGCACTCACAATCACTAGACTTCAGATCAAGAGAGCAACATACCTTGACCCCTGTACGAAGAAGGAAAGACTTTGGGAAGCCAAGGCCGATGTTGAACGAGCAATGGAGGATGAACGAAGAACCTCGCATGAAACTGCTAGTACTCCCCTCCGGTCAGAGTCTAAAAAGCATCATGGGACAAATGTTGCAAGTCACCGTACCCGTACGTGTATCAGACCTTCTGGAGACTATGCCACAATTAAGGTGTCCATTACCAACGTAGTTAGAAGTAACACAATCGGCCAGGTTCAAGGAAGGACGACAGAGGAACAAAAAGCCAATTTCACCACCGACCTGATGCTGCTGGCGGTAGGCATTAGGAGGAAACCTTCTATGGTTGAGATGGAGATCACAGGACGAAGGCTAACAAATACCATCATTTGGCGGAGGCTCTGATGTGAATGTACTGGCGGAGGAGACATGGAAGGCCCTTGGCAAGTTGATACTCTTGCCATCAACCTTCCATTTGGTAGGTGCCAACTAGCACGACATCAAACCTATTGGGTCGCTCATGGCACAAAAGATAATTAGTGGCTCTCAACACCTCTTGGATTTTGTTGTCATTCCATTGGAAAAGAAGGCATATGATGCCCATATCTGAAGAGATTGGTTCATCATGACAAAAGCAAACCAGAACTGGAAGAACGCACTATTGAAAGTGACGGGAGGAAATACATCATTGACCTTCAGAATTAGGCGGTCAGTTAGGAGTTGGCATTGGACTTAGAGTCTGGAGGTGGAGAGTTCGACATGAAGAGTGGGAATGGAACCCGATGATGAGTATTGGAACTTGGGAACTACTTAGAAGACGAAACAAGTTCTCTCAATGCATTGTTCCATTGGCAGATGGAGGAGTGTGAAGTCTTCCACCCCGAATGCAATATGTTGGAAATTGAAGAAGTGGGCACGGAGAATGACACCTTCCCTCCTAAGTAAAACGAGTACAAAGAGGGTGTAGCGAGAGTGGATGACACATCGGCCCATCGGTTCGAGAGGGATAAGGTAGTCAAGTATGAGGAACGGAACATATAGAAAGTAAAATTAGGAGAGGAAGATAACTCAAAGGTGATCTTGGTTGGGGACGACTGGGATCCCATACTCAAGACAACCGCATTCAAAATATTCATGGAGTATAAAAATGACTTTGCCTAGGCGTACAAAGATTTGAAGGGAATACCACCACAATTGTGGGTACACAGGATTCCTCTCGTATTAGGTGCACAACCTATACGAAAGAGACCGTATCGGATAAATAAAAATTATGCCGCCGAGGTGCAGGAGAAAATAGAAAAAATGTTGGAGGCAGACATCATCTTCAAAGTGCAAACAAGTGAATCTGTTTCACCCGTTGACATTTCTTTGAAAAAAGAAGCATATGTGTGGAATTCAGATTACCTCAACACGGTCACGATTAAAGACCCTTTCTTGATTCCATTCACTCACAACATACTAGAGGAGGTGGTAGGGCCTGAGATGTACTCGTTAATGGACGAGTTTTCCGGGTACAACCAAATCAACATTGTTGAGGACAAATTAAAAACTGCGTTTGTGGTTGAAGATGTAGTGTTCGCATACAACCGGATTCCGTTTGGGCTGTGCAACGCCCCCACCACTTTCCAAAGAATAATAATAGACATATTTGACAAGATGTTAGTAGGAAACTTCAAAAACTTCGTGGATGATTGGTCTATCTATAGTGGAAAGGAGACCCAACTCACGACATTGAAAGAATGTATGGAAACATGTCAAAGGACACGACTGGCGCTCAACCCGAAGAAGTGTCGGTTCATGGTACCACAGGGTAAATTACTTGGTGACATAGTATGCAAGCAGGGATTAGAGGCAAACCCATACAAGGTAGGGCTCATCATCTAGATGGAGAGTCCGGAGGACGTAACAAGGGTCAAATCATTTATGGGACACACAGGCTAGTACCGAAGATTCATCAAGAGATTTGCACAGATCTCGTATCTATTGGACCAACTGAGAAGGAAGGGTGAACCATTTGAATGGGGGGCCTTTTTTAAGAAATGCCAGACCCTCTATTGCTGAAGAACAACCAATTCTGGGATGTAATGGAACCCAAATCCCAATTGTATTGCTGCTAGAAGGCTCACGCCCAAATTGGGATCCCACGTGTAATGCATTGTAAATGTTTGCATTAATTAAAGGCACCAGCATTTAATAATTTGGCATATCAGTTTAGTTTATTTGTCACAAGGAGTTTGAATTTCATGAGTTGTCTCTCTCATACTTAGTTTGCATGCCAACTGTTTGAATCAATGTCTAGCTGCTGTAGGTGCATATTTACATTGTGTGGATCATCTATATGCATTCAAAAGACAAAGAGAGTTGCATTTGCATTATGGTTCTTTGCCTAGACATCTTAGTAATCATTTGCAAGCATTTAAATCACATTTGACATCATTCCAAGCCATCATTATCAGACTGAAACGTTGAAACAGAAAGTTAAAAGGTTGTATGCAAAGTGTTTGACAATATTCCTTGAGCCTCTAATCAGCATTTTGAGGTCAGAATTGGCAAGGGATATCACATAATGTTTTTGAATAAGTGAATTTTTTTAATATGTATTTGCACTAGTTGATTTTAACCTGCCTTTCTGATACCATTTAAACTCTTCTTACACTTAGATAAATAGGAGGATGTCTCTGTTACTTTTACATGGATTTGAAAGTCTGCATTTTCTCGTTTCCTTGTCAGTTTTGAATATGTAGTAACGCTATTACAAGCAGCTTTTTTCTGATATTATAATAATGTAGTTCTAATCTCACTACACACCTTTGCTTCTAAAATATACATCTTTCTTTAAGAAACGAGTAAGTAATTTTACAGTCACCAAGCTGGACTTTATTGAAATGTTTGTCTTCTATTTGTGATCATGATGCATTTATGCTAATTTTATAGATTGTGGCTTGGAATCAGTATCATTAGTTTTTTGCATTTGTATATCTGCCCAAAATGCTGTTTATATTTGTAGTGTTGGAATAACTTGTAGACCTTTTAAGTTTATTAATACTTACAAACTCAGGACTGTAAGGATCCAGAGTGTCGGAGATTTGGGGCAACTTTGGGATGTCGAGTGAAGAATTGTAGGCGTAGTTTTCACTATCCTTGTGCAGTTAAACTTGCCAGCCAGCTACATTGCCGAATGTGGGAGGGATGCAGAAGACCAGTTGCTTGTTATTCACATCGACACGTTGATCATGATTGTGTTAGTGCCAAAAACTGGAAACCACATTGGAGCTGTGGAAATAAAATTGTGAATCCCAGCAAAAGAAACAGGAACACTGCCATTTGCTGTAAGCTTTTATCTGATAATTTGTTTTTATGCATGGCTCTTCTATCACATGTTTTATAAGATATGTGTTATGTAGTTTGGGAATTATTTTTTAAACTTCAAGAGTACTTAGAAGTGTCCAATTGAGTTAGTTTTCATATTTTATACTTTCTGTTGATTGTAACACTAGTTAGCTGTCCGCATATCAAAATATATCAATCATGATGCTATGCTTCAAGGAATCCATCTGCTGGATCATTTTGTCATCATTCTACTTGAACCTTTGTTAATCTTCGTTCAAAGTCAATACGTGATGAACAATGTGCTGTAACTGGAACTAGAATGTAATCTACAACTTTACCAAACCATCCGAGAATCATTATTAACAAGCTATAACACAAGCAATGCCTATGATAGGAGAAAGAAAGTGCCTTATTATTCGTAAAGAATTAGTATATGGTTCCAAATATACAACATAAAAATGGGTTACATGATGTAGTGCAAACTTTGTCTTTAATTTTCTTCATGATTTTTCATTACATTGGAATAGTAGTATGGTCAAAAGATTTGAATTTATATAGAATTGGAATTTTCTCATTTCTGCTCCAGTTTATGTTATTCTTGCACTGCATGACACTGTTTCTTTAGTCACAGATGATCAATAAAGGTGTAAAAATACACTCAAGTAGAGAGCTTTTGTGCATAATTTTTGTTACCTTTAGACACAAGTCAACATGCAGTGAAGCAAATTATTATATCGTATATGTTCAATATGTTCTTGCGAGTCTAGCCAAATACAGATTTATCGTATATTGTCAGAATTCTTATAAGTACACTTTTCTATGGTTTATTTATCATTATACAATTTTAACTTTTAAGTTCATGTTTCGTCTCAGATTTGCAGTATGGCAGTGTTCCACACGTGTATCAATCATTTTACAAGCGCTTGCTATATATCTTTTGAAACCTCACAAAATATAAACTGCAATGGTTATGTTTCAAGTGTTTTGGTCCGTAACTTCTACCACTTGGGGAGAATCATTGCCCTTCACTGGTCTCATTTCCTTGTGAAAGTTGTGGTTCCTATATTAGCTTCTTGTATTGGTTTTTGTTTACATATCTCAAACTACATTTACTGAACTTTGGGAGGATTTGATCAGTTTTAAAAAACATCTATATTAAATTAGTCTTGAAAGATGAACTTTTTGTTGTCCCACCAGGCGTGCTAGAATTGTTATACACTAAATTTTGCACCTTGCTAAGCTCTTGAGCCTAACAATCTAGTATAACATGGGAATCACTTCTAGGTTGTGGGACCTCTGCTAACTGAAGTGAAGCGTCCGGATTCTAGGCCGGTTCCTCTTGGATAATCACCTTATTTGCTTTTGAACATGAAAGTAAACTTGGAAGGAAAAGGGATAGAAGGAGAACTGAAGGGAAATGACTGAAAAGCAAATTATCCTACTAGGTGATACACCGAAGGTAACATGAATCATAACACAGTGACCGAGCTAGCATGAAATTCCTGAATCTAGCTGAACACAACTTTCTGAAGAGGTTTGCATAAGTATTTCATAGAGAGGTCTGAAATGAAAAGAGGCTATTCAAGGAAAGAGAAGATTTCACAAACAATAGCATATTCAATGGAATAGACACAGACTATGACCTGCAAACAAATATCCACTCCAGCAAATAGGCACAGGAATGAGACAAGATAACAAGGGATGAACAAAATCCACAAGATTACCTAAATCAAATCACCCACAGTAGTGCACAAAGATGCAGAAAGAAAGAAGGCTCAAGAACTCCAAGATTTCTCTAACATTAACCACTATATTATGCTTCAGTAAGAGAAATACAGACAAGAAAAAGCTTGAGGACAGAGAAAATGTCGCAGAAAACCTTTGCATAATCTGGAATTCAATGAGAAATTACAAACAAATGAAAACCTGAGGGCAGAGAGAATGCCACAGAAAGTCTTGCATCATCTGAAAAACCTAGCTACGAAAGCACTGAAAACTACTTATATACAACCTCCCCTAGCACATAGGCTCGGGAGTCAATCCATCCGATCAGTTAGGGCACAATTAGGGTTACAATAGATATCCATTAAACAATGCAGAAACCCTAAAACAATCAAGTTTGCCATAAATGCATTTGGGAAAATATCTTAGAAGATTAGATATGGTTATGAATATATCTCTAATCACCATAAATTTGATCAGAATAAGCGACATACTCATCTACCATGTCTGAGACTTTGTCTTTATCGCCACCGCCTTGAGCCTCTGAAATCAGATTTGAATATTTGAATATCTGTTTATAACGGTCACAGGTGGCACGGATGTCTATATCAACGGCTCAGAGAATGACCTGACTTCCTGTTTAAAAGACAACCGTTGATCTATCTTTATCTTTATCTATGACTTCGAGTTCAGATCTGATCATAGACACGTGGCACCTTGGCGCAATGCCCCAAAGATTAAACATCTTCATCTTTATTATCAAGCCTTTACGCCCGCCGTCCGATTTTCTTTACTTGCTGTGTCTTTACTTTATCTTTTCAACCCGAGACCCATGACATCATCAGTGCCACATGTCATGTCGTCGCAATGCCTTGATCATTAGATTTCGATCACTTCTTCATTGAGGCTTTGCGTAGTCCATCCGATCAAACTGAACTTGATCGGTCTTTAACTTTAGTTCTTCTTTGCTCAGCCTGGCCCGCCATGGACACGTGTCTTCAAGGCGTGATGCCTTAATGGATAGATTTCGAGCATCTTTGCATTGAGGCTTTACGCCTACCATTCGATCAAATGAGACTTGCTCGATGATTACCCTTAGTTCTGACCTTAGCCTTAACTTGCCTTTGACTCATCTTTAACCCTTCTATCTGAAATCCTTCATGTCTACAAGTCGCTAGATCATCTCTTTAACTCTGTGTTTATTGCGAGATCACACGCGAGCCACAAGATCGGACCCAAGATCAACGATCTGCGCTTAATCTCCAGACCATAGAAGAATATTCCATTTCATTGCGAGATTATGAGAGAACTACAAGATCAAAACACGATTGACGGCTCAGATCATAACTTGACTTTAACTTTACTGCAACTCTGATTTATTCCGAGATCACGCGACTGAAGAAAAATCTAAGTCGCTGGAAGATTTTCTAACTCTGGGGTTTATTCTGAGATTATAAGCCATCCACAAGATCTGAACAAAATCAATGGCTCATCTTTAATCGTTGCAAACCCTGAACTGATCTTGACTTAACCTGCCTCAACCATGATCTATTCCGAGATCAAGTGACTGAAAGAAACTCCAAGTCGCGGGATGATTTGCTAACTCAAGGGTTCATTATGAGACTTCACGCAAACCGTAAGATTTAGAACATGATCAACGATCACGATTTCAACTTGGCGGGCCCATCTTCAACTTTACCTGACTTAAACTTTAACCTTGGTCTATCTGGAGATTCAGCGACTGAAAGAATACCCGAAGACGCGAGAACATTTTGTAACCCCAGAGTTTATCACGAGATTTCACATCATCCACAAGATCAGAACAAGAACAACGGCTCGCGTTAAGTCTCACAAGAAAAGAGCATAACCTTAAATCCATCCAGAGATCACGCGACTGAAGGAAAAACAAACTAGACTTTAACTCTGAGTTCATTTAGAGATTACGCGACTAAACTAAGTCTATGAGTCGTGGAATGAAGACATAACCCCGGGGTTTAATCTGAGACCTCACGCCATCCACGCAATCTGAAACTGCATCAACTGCCCGCGTTAAGTCTCCTGAAGAAAAGAGCATATTCCATTTCCTTGCGAGATCATGTGACTAAGGTAATCTCCAAGTCGCTGAATAAAAAAAATATTCCTTTTGGGTTGCGCAACTAAGAGATAACTAAGGAGATGTTAAAGCGCACATGACAAAATGAGAACTTAAGTGGCATGGAAAAGGTAATGAAGAATTAGACTGGGCCACCAAGAACTTAGGGTTTATCTTGAATTCATAGGGTTTTAAAGTCATGGAGGGTTTTCAGGATATAAACAAGGCTAAAACCAGACCTAGAAAACATGCAGAGAGCAATAAAAAGACCAAGAGCCATGATAGAAACCATACAAGCTGGGCTCTACGCTTGTGGGAGCCTCATTTACTCCACTTGTAGCCAAAATTGCATAGGATAGGAAATTTGGGTAATAGGAATATCTAGGCTTGAAACCAACTTGCCCTCTTGCTCTTTTTTCTTCACTTTCTGCTCAACAGCTGATTCAACGTTCTACCATTCTCCCGAAAAGTTTGCCAAAAAGAGGGTTGACCATAATAGTGCAGTAGTTAGATGGGTTATTGATATCCCCACTTTTAAAGAGGGGAATAAACACATTAGTTGTCCAATCTGCTGGGAACCCGTCTTGAATGACACTATTGAAGATTCCTTTTATGTGAGGGGCAAGGAGTTCAATTGCCCATTTTAAAAATTCATCTTGAAGCCCATCAATGTCCCTAGCTTTACCACATGCTAATTTCTTTATTCCCTGTTTGATATCCTCCATGGTGAAGAGTTCCACCGATGTATTCACTATGGGATGAGAGTTCTCCTCTTGTATTTGCTCATAAAATATCTTTGCATATTCTAGCCATTGAGCATCTGTAGTATTGTTCTCAGATTTTGTTTCTCCTCTGTTTTAGTTCATTCCAAAACTCTTTGGGATTGTGTTTTCCAAGAGAGATTAACTCCTTCCTTCTTGCCTTAACATACTCTTCTTTTTTTCTTGAATAAATTTTGCATACTTCTTGTTTTCTTTGCTTAAATCTTTCCCTTTCATAGATCTCTTGGCTGCCTTACATTCTTCATCATACCATGGATTTTCCGAAAAAAGTATTTGTAGCCCTCTTCCTACTGCACGACCTTTTACATGCACTTAAAGCCTTTTGGACTTTAGGAATCAACAAACTACTATGGACATAACCACTCTCTTTATTGACCCTTTTATCTGCCAATAAGTTATTTATTTCGTGAAATTGCTTCTTAACCACAACATTGAAGATGTCCCTGTTCTCCTAATTTATGAGGATTTTGCCTTTGGTAGCAGAGGCAACATTAATATTCATTCTATTGGGATGGGTATTACCTATTTCTTGGCATCGAGTTTTAACTTTTTCCTTGCTTGAGGTTTTAACCTTTTCCTTCACGTGGGTTATTACTTCATTCTCTTGGTGTGAGATTCCTTTCGTACTTTGCATGGATTTTTTCATCCTTGACGTGGGTCAAAGTGTTTCATCTTTCTTGGGTAAATAGACTTCACACCCTTCATCAATATTGGTAAGTGAACAAAATGAATTGTTATAGTTGCATCTGACACATGCATGGATTTAGTTCTTTTTAGGCTCAGTAAATTGACTTGGCACTCTTCATCAATACTGTTGTAACCATAGTTACGAGACTCGAACTCGCCTCGAACTTAGAAAGTTGATTTTTGACTCTGACTCGGATTCGGTGACCTGACTTGGCAAAAACTCGGGAAGGACTCGACAAATTGAAAAACCCAAGAAATTCAATGATTTTTAAGGATTTAAAACTTTTTTCATGCATCATTTAATAAATTAACATCAAGACACAATAATTTAGATAAATAGAAGCTACTTTGGACACATACACAAGTTTACATTGATAACATAAGTATAAATACAAATTTCTAAAGGAAATAAGTTAAACTAAATAACACATTAGAAATATAAAGTGTCACTGTCAAAATGTCTACAATATTCATGGAATATGAAATCCATGGAATCGAAAGTTCAAAACATATATCAAAATAAAAGCTAGAGCCTAGAAGACTAAGGCTCATAATAGCCTATATTAGTGACCTGTCGACCCCGCAACCTTCCTACGTGTACGCCTAAAATAGGTTATGGAAGATTCTACAACCATCTTCTCTGCATGTGACTGAGGCTCAGCCTCAGGTTCCTCCAATGGGTCTCCTCGCTCTCTAGCGTCCTCTGCCATCACTACTGCCTCTGCCTCTAAATCCACCTGATCAACCCATTCCAAGTCTTCATCACTAAAGGCAAGGTCATCAACCTTAGTGTTCCACTTTGCCTGTGGATCAACCTCCTCTCAATGTGTGAATGCAAGCTACAAACTTGCACAAACAATCAATAATCAATATCTGAGATCCAATCGATCTGCTAGTCTATTCTCTAAAACCTCAATATTCTTCTCTCATCCCTTTTTTTCACTCTTCCTTGTGTTTGCAAATGAATGTCAATGAATGCTCCTTTTAGGTTTGAGAGAAGACAAATATAAAAAAGTCAAAGCAAATCTTTTAAAAAATTGTTTTTTCACTTTATGCTGCTGACTGTCGCGACTGAGTGTTGGGCTCGAGACTCGGCGAGCTAGCCGAGTCTAGTTGACTCAGCAAATCGGTCCAGACTCGGTTTGACTCGGTCGAGTCGGAGTCCAGGGGCTAAAAGATCCATTTTGACTGACTCGACCCTGAACCCGCAGAGTCCTACCAGGACTCGCGGAGTCCTGTAATAATGATTGTAACTCACATTTGACATTTAGTTATAATCACATATCACCGCAATATGTTCTCTACTACTTCATCATCATCTTTGCTTCTAAAAAGAGTATATTACATATATAGTACTCTAATTAAACTAGAAGTTGGCCCGTTGATATGAGTTTTGTGATCACTCCAACATGCAAGATAAAACAATTTGTATCATAGGATGAAACACCAAATATCTCATCCTTTCTTGAACAAAGATACCGTGTATGCTAGAGATTGCAAAGAAAATGTTATAGAGGCGACTCCAAGGTTCCTATTCTTGCTGGACACAACTTAGTTTTATGATGTGGTTTGTTGGTAACCACGCGGGGACTTACATTAGCTCTTTTGTGGAGGAAGTATCATCTTCTTGAATGCGAATGATATAGAAATTGAGCTCTACAAACTAATTCTAACAATGATTTGAGAAAACTGTAAATAAGATAAGGCATAGATGCACTTATCGACGGTAAGTGATTATATCGCGATAAAAAACTGTGATGATAAACTGCTACATTTTAGCGCCGATTTTTATTGCCAATAAGTTGCCAACTTATTATCACCGATAAATCGGTGATAAGCCTTTTCTTTATCAGCTGTAGATGACTAATAGGGACTAACGACAAAACAGATGGCCGTTATTTATTTTGTGTTGTATGTTGCTGTTTGGGCAAAAAAAAAGTTTTCAAGCTTTTCAATGGTGATTTGCAGGGATCTTGAGCAATTTTTAGTGGATTTGAAGAGGTTTTTGAAGCAAAATCAGATTCATAGGTAAGTTTTCAAATTTCTTTTTCTTTTATTTAAAAATCATTTTATCTTCTCTTTGTTGCATCTAGGTTTATAGAAACTCTATAACAGTATTTCCTAAGTACTCTAAATTGTTTTAAAGCGTAATGAATAAGATTTAACGCTCATTTTTAACAATTTTTAAAGATTTTTTCATATTTATCTCAAGAATCTCATATTTCTTAAAAATTTCAAACCCTAAAACTTTTTTTTTTCCAAGTTTCAACTTATTTAAACTAATTTAGTTTGTTTGCTAAAGTTTTTTCTTAAAATATGTTATATTAATTTATGGTTTCAATTTGTCTGTGTAGGTTGAAATTTAATTAAAATGGCAAATAGTGTTAAGTTTTAGGAATGTTGCAAATGTAATAGCACTTCCTATGTTGTATGTGTTTTTCAAATGCAACAATCTCTCTTTCATTTATATTGAGAATGAGGCTAGGAGAGACATGTCCCTTCATGAGACATGTCTATTCATTATTATGACATTAAAATAATGACAATTGATTATGTATATATATATATATATCAATATATAATTATAATATCTATTAAATTTATATATATTGTTATGTATATGTATGTGCATAATTTAATCTATTCTCATAATATTAAAATCTCATTCATTTTATTTGATTGAAGCTACAAACATCAACACTCCCTCTTAGCTAAGGAAGATAAAATCCATCAAAATGTAATTCACAATAAGTTCATAAATTGTGAAAGTCTGTTCATAAATTCTTTTATCCGATATATGGTCTGACCAAAAACATCAATTCTCATGATGTAATCAATAGAAACATATTCCCAATATGTGGATTGCCTTCATCGGCGATTTCATCCACAAGTTCTCAGGTGGATTTCCTCCATCGACGATTCTATCCACAACTTCTCAGGTGGATTGCCTCCATCGGCGATTCTATTCACAAGCTCTCATGTGGATTGCCTCCTTTGGCGATTCTATCCACAAGCTCACGAGCTTTAGTGTGGATTGCCTCCATCGGCGATTCTATCCACACGTTCCTGGGTGGATTGCCTCAATTGGCGATTCTATCCACAAGCTATAATCTGTTTAAATCATCACAAATGTCTATCACAATAGAAGATCAAGTTATTGTAAGATCGTCACCTTTCAATAACTCTTACAAATACAAGTGATAATCATTTGGAAGTCGTCACTTCCTCATGATGTACATAGGGGGCAGGTCCATTAAAAACATGGAGTCACACACATGACATCCACCATGCCTCAGCGTAGAGGGTGGAAACAAGGGATTTCACCTCGAAGTTTTCTCACAGAGAAGAACTCATTGAGAAGATATCAATTTGTTGATCTTTTCATCCAAGATTGCTTAAGATAAACTATTAGACTCCCTCTGAATCTGATAACAATCTTCTGAGCTCCTCGTCCAAAGTTATCTCTGAAGTGTCAAATTCCCTCTAAATCTGATATCAATCTTCTTTTTCTTGCAAGAGCATCTCTGGAAAAGATCAAGGCAAATATCTCTTATAGTACGTATAGAATTACAGATGACAGAGAGACTACAATGAGTAGATAAATGTAATATTCAAGGATAATAGATACTTATCTGCACATCAACATCCTTGACACAAGTTGCTTCAATGAAGGTCCATATACATCAAATCAGAAAACACCTCAGATTATTTAAGAGACATCTCCCCCTTTTAATTATCTCGCCACTAAGGATGGTTCAAATGGGAATGTAACATTGGTTATTATTCCCCCCACATTGTACAATTCCCACTCTTATATCATTGAACAATTCTCATGTCTTCTTGTGAAATGACTTGATTGCTCCAAGAGAGCTGACACTCTATAATTAATGCTTTCTTTATAGAAAGAGAAACTCTTCCTTGAATACGTTCTTCTTTGTTAATCCTTGACCATGATCATAACAAATTAATATATCTTTTTAATGAAAGCTGCTTTCAGGAATTTCACATAGACCCGTACACACTCCGTCATAACTTTTGAACCCCACAATTTCTCTCCAATCGCTCCAGTGAGACTTCCAAATTTGTTTTTCACCAACATATCCAAAATTCAGCAAAATCCAACGGTGGATTTGTGAGATATGGTCCATGTATTGAGACTGTATTTTCTGAGACAGTCACACATTCACCATCAACAAACTACTCTCTTACATTTGCAGTCTGGCTCTGATACCATGTTAAATTTTAGGATTGCTGCAAATGTAATAGAACTTCCTATGTTGTATGTGTTTTTCAATTGCAACAATCTCCCTTTCTTTTATATTGAGAATGAGGCTAAGAGAGACATGTCCCTTCATGACACATGTCTATTCATTATTATGAGATTAATATAATGACAATTGATTATGTATATATATATCAATATATAATAATAATATCTATTATTACTATTTATATTGGTATGTATATGTATGTGCATACTTTAATCTATTCTCATAATATTAATATCTCATTCATTTTATTTGATCGAAGCTACAAACATCAACAAATAGAGACTCATCCACAACTAGGTTAGCTACAGGGTCTGCCAATGCCTCAGTTGACGCATGTCCATCTAGATATGTAGGCACGCATCCTAAAGGGGCTAGAGATAAGGCTTGAAAGTATGCCTTTGAAGCATAGTTACAAGCCTCGGACTCGCCTCGAACTCGGCAAGGTCGGATTGGCCTCGGACTCGGCCTCGGCGGCTGGACTCGGCAAATCGAAAAACCCAAGAAATTCAAAGATTTTTAAGGATTTAAAGCATTTTTCATGCATCATTTAGTCAATTAAC
>MU225905.1:838900-869495 GCA_018584345.1 Thuja plicata | reverse complement strand
TATTTTTTATTTTTTTAATAAATAAAGTCAAACTAAACCTAATTTGACCCTTCTAAACCCTAATTCGACCCTTTTATGCTTGTGATTTAAATTTTCAGCATGTAATGACAATTTGAGACTTTTGCAAGGTATGAATATTATATAATCATATACTAACAATTATGGATTTATCATTTTATCATTATGTCATGTGAGAATCACGCTTCTAACTTCTTATTATTATCATTATATGTTTCAACTTTGAAGTTTTGAATTAATGATGAATGAGCATTGACATGTTAAATGTATGGAATCTATGAATATATAAATTTATAATATATATATATATTTTTCAAAAATGTCTATATATATACCCGCGGAACCAGGATCCGGCCCAAAATTTTTTTTGCCGAATCCCCGAACCCGAATCCGAACTAGAAACAGGATCGGCTACTTAGATAATTATGAATCACAACTCAAAGACTATGTATTCACTCTAACTAACTTAAATTGACAGTTTGAACAACAATAGGGGTAGTTCCTGGAATAACTTGAGGTATTGATTCTGACATGAACCTGTCAAAATCACTCAAGGTAGAATATCCTTCCACAAAAGGAATCGTCGGTGAAGATAGATGAGAACTATATGAAAACACACTGGTCAAATCTCCAGGAGGCTCAACATGAATTGACCCAGTGACTTGTAAAGATGCATGAGATGCCACTGTAGGTGTCAAGACTGTAGAGAATGTATCCACATCAGCATCAATAGTAAAACCAGGTTCATCTACACAAATGAATTCTTGTGTAATTTCCGCAGGGATAGATTGTGCATCTGTAATTGCTGGAAGTACTTGTACCTCATCTTCCTCTTGACTATATTCTCCTTCAAGGAGTTATTGAAACATGACTCGCTCTTTCCTTTTGATCGGAGAAACTTTTTGAGTTTTCTCCTTTGATTTGAGCTTTAATTTCAGCATAGTTCTAGAAGAGGATGCATTATCTTTATTCTTAGCTCCCATCTCTGATCTTCGACCCACGAGCCCGGATGTGTCAACATCTGCCTTTGATTTGAACCTCCTCAGCTTAATACCTCTACGCTTGAGCCATGCGTGAGTATTAGCCATAATAGATTGAAACCTGTTAGTTATGGCAAAGTTTTCCTTCAAAGACCATTGGATTGGGAGGAAATCCTGAGTTGCCACCTTAGCTCTGTCATCCTTTGGATCCAAAACATCCCCATCATCCTCCATTCCATCCGGAATATCAGCAAGGTTCAAGTCAATGATCTGCTCTAAGGTAAGCCTGCAATAATCCATCCTTCTGATATCCTTATCTATACAGATATCTATCCAGACATCTTCTAACCGATGAACATGAGTAAAAGACCGCTTGATCTTGTCCTTCATGCCTCAGTAATCAAAATCTTCTCGGATTTTGAACTTCTTGAGCTTGATTTCTTGCAGCCCGGTCTCCATTGCCTTTGCCTTTTGTGAAGAAGTAAGTGAATACTTACCGATCACCAGGGGATGCTGAGTAGAAATAGCGAATCCAGCCTTATGTGCTGCAAACTCTCTAGTATGTACATACATTAGTTGTCTTCCCAGCTCCATCAAAACAATCTTGTTAGTTGGATACCTTGGTAGCATGTATGGGTGATCATCAAAGCACCCAACTCTCATGTAAGTAAAACTCGGTAATTGCAAGAACATACACCCATATTCATTTACCTTCTTCCATGCAGCATTAGAAACCCTTCTGCTCTCCAGTGATCTATCAAGCTGACACATAAAGTTACCAAAGAAAGCATCCTGAAGTCTGCGATAATGATGCCTTCCTGTTACCATAGGTAATTGAGTGAAATACTTCCATGCTGGTAACTTACTCTTATCCCCATAATAGGATAATCCTGGTAGTGCTCGGAAAGTGGCAGCAATATACACAAGGTAGGAACTCATGTAAAATATCATAGTGGCAGACACTTTTGACAACTGCTGGCACAAAGAATCACTGATTAACTCTGCTCAGAAAATCTGCTGCTTTCCCTTCTTAACAACGGAAATATATTAGAACATCCAAGGTTTGAAAACATTGTATTTCTTCAAACCCTGCATCCTTCCTAGAAGAGTAATCATGTCATTGATCTCCTCCTTGAGCTCCGTTCTGAACAAAGTAGTGGGCCACCGAGATGAAATCAATTGCTTTGGTTTAACAAACCAAAGTGTATTAATTTCTCTCCTGCAATCTTCCCTCTCATAGTAATACTCAAGAGCCTTCTCATGAGAAATGTCTGCATATACTGATGTAGGAGGAACATGAAAGATTCTGTCAATAGCCTCAACATCTAACCTCATGATGACTTTATCTTTCGCATCCCTGACTGTTCAGGTTTCTTTATCGAAGTGATGCACATGCTAGAATAAACTCAGGTTCTAGTACTACAACGGGAAAAGTAGAGAGCATGTGTATATGACTTTTGAGAATCTTGGGCACATAAAACAAGGACCTTGTGTGTCAAATTATCATTATTTTAATGAAAAGGTCATTTTTGGAGCAATGGTGGAGTTTAAATAAATAAACTTTATTATAATGTCAACTTCAAATTACAACATAAAGTTGCTTTTTGGGGGAAAATAAAATAAAAGTAACTTTTACCCCACATTGCTTCCGGATGTGTTTCATCTGTCTAAAAAGGCTTTATAAACAGGGTGTACTCTCATTTGGAGCATGTTATGAGAATATTATTTTGAAGCTATTTCTCCATTGTTGCTGAAAATCAGTGACTGAATTGTTCTGAGGACGAAACCCCTTGGAACCTTGAGGGATTGGACAAAAACCCACTCCTTCATTGAGAGGTGGATTTACATCTGAATTTACCATTGTTTCTAGTGTGAAGTTTTGTGTTGGGCTGAGAGGGTTTTTTTCATGGAAACGAATCAGTTTATAATGTGCCCTAGCAAGGACGATGATTAGGAGAGTTTTCCGAGGCATGAGCATGAGCATCTTGTAAATGGAATGCATTGAAACTTCATACTGCTACAACATTCTCCTCTTCATTTGGGTCAAGAAACTCGTCCAAGTGATTTAGAAGGCCTAGTCTCAGAGCTCGGAAGTGCTGCTAGATGTTATATTAGCAGCAAGGGTTTGATGAACCTATGGGATTGGTTATTCTAGGATGCCAAATGATTTAGGACTGTCAAATCGATCTATGGAGCTGAAGCTACAGGTGCACACAATTTGGAAATCTCTGTTATTCTATAACAAAAAAAATCAAAACTGAAATTTTTTTTTTGTATATGTCTGATCTCAGTAATTGCTGGCTGATGCTGAACATCTAATTGCATTACTCCTTAGTCTATTGTTGTTCTGGGCAGCACATTTACATTTAAATATGGCTTACCTTTAGGATGATTGCAAAGTGTTTGTTTGTAATAGTACACTACAAATATTCTTTGAGAATTTGTAAGAGTGGCAGACAACTATTTGTCTTAATGAATGCATAGTTTCTTCGCAACTTCTTTTGAAAATTTAAATCAGAATTGCATCTACATCAGTCTGTGATGATCAGCAAAGTATTTGACAGAATACTCATGCAAGGTGTTTGTATTTTGTAATGTGTTTGGTGGCTCAAGCACTTAGAAATTTCAGACTAGACCTTGCTCACCATCTGTTTGACGGAATGCCTATGATACAAAACTGAAAATTGAAGAACAAAATTGGAAGGGTTTCTTACAGCTTGGGACCCTGAGATCATACTTAGTTTCACTTTGGTTCAGTATAGTGATCTAGGGGCAGCATTGGAATTACTTGAAGACAAACAATTTTGGGAAAGACAGACTGTAATGTCCCATTTCTAGCACTTATAGCATGATGATGTTGTTAGCCTATTTCCCCTTGGTACCGTAGGCTAACCAGGACATTTAAGGGACTTAGAGGCTATTTGGCCTAAGCAGTTTCAGTTGCAGATCATTCTGAGGTGTTTAGAGGCAGTTTCGAGCATACTTACTATTTATAGTAAGTCATTCTAGACATGGTTGGGACCTTCAATGACAATGACATATCGATGGTAAATGTTTAATATTGACAGAGGATTTATTTATCATTGATATGATTTATAATGCATTAATAAAGTTAGTAATATTTAAAGTCAAATATAAATATTTAACTTTATTAATGGTAAGTCTATAGTTGTGGGAAATATTTAACTGAAAGAGTTCCCCCTTATTTAATAACACATTGGAGATATAAAATGTTGGGGGACTTAAGATTAAAGGAAAAAACATTACAGAAAAATAGGAATCGCGAGAAAATAGGGGAAGAAAACAAAATCCTAAAAAAATAAGGAAAGACAAAAAGTGATTATGTTTATCTCACATTGGCAAGGTGAGTGAATGAGCTTTTATGAGAGCGTTATAAAAGAGATTCAAGGGCTATCTTTCAGCTTGCTTGGTTTATGCTTGGTTTATTATTTTGTCCTGGAGAATTTGGGAGTGTTGATGTTTATAGCTTCTATTAGATAAAATGATAATAATATTATGAGAAAATAAATAAATAATATATTAATATATATATATGATAATAATGGACATTACTACTATATATATTAATATACGTATTTTACATTCTCTTTATAGTATTGAATTAAATAAACATCATTGAATTGATAATATTATTTACATCACAAATTAATATTACCGATTTGTATCGGTTAATATTAATGACTTATTCCTAATACTGATTTGTATCGGTTATTCATATAATACTGTAGTGTTATTAGTACTAATTTGATCGGTTATACACAACGCAATGTGTATTGGTCAAAGATACCGATTAATATCGGTTTTGTGGATATCAGCTAATACATTAAACGTTGAGTATTAATAATCAACGTTTGGGCACTTAGTAATGATCGCACCATATTATCGGGTGCTATGAACAAATATTAAATCACTCGTGAGTTATCAGGTTGAAATGAATTGTTAATGACTTACGGTAATGTATTTATGATAACCGATTAGTGTTATCAGGTAGTAAGGGTTTGTTATAGGGACATGACATTATAGAGTCATGTCTCCTCAAGGAGACATGTCTCTATAATGACATGTCTCACAAATACATATATATAGTCTTTAGTTGTTTGATAAGAGACGAGCATATACTAAAAACAATACAAGTCTCATTCATATAGCATAAATTAAATATTAAATATATTTATATATATATTACTATATTAGTAATATATATATATATATTGTTTAAATATATATATTATATATATTGAGATTATATATATATATATTGGATTCATATAAGAAATTTTAAAAGCCATATATTTTGATCTAAAATTTAAAATGGCATCAGAGCCAGGTTCCTTCGTTAAAGCCTAACCGCTTGAAGGAAAATCCGATTAGATTGAAGTAAGATCAAGATCAGATTTTTGGAAGTCACGTACCTACAGAACGACAAATGGAATGAGACTCGAAGACAGACTTGAAGGTGCCTCCGATTTTGAATCATGGAAACTTCGAATAATGCTGATATTAAGAAAGAATGAGTTAAAGACAATACTAGAGCAATAGAATTATTAGTGGATGGAGTGAAAAATCATCTACTACTTGTCATCACAAAGTTAGACTCTGCTTATGACATGTTCAAAGCCCTGGAAAACATGTTTGAGATCAACAACACCAGCAGAATTCTTACCCTTAAAAATCAACTCTCTAATATTAAAATGAGTAAAGGAGAGACTATTACTCATACTTTATGAGGATAACAAAATTAAGAAATCAACTCTCTTCTATTGGTCACATTTATGATAATAAGGAGTTAACTATGATAACTCTAAATGGGCTCCCTATCTCATGGGAAAACTTTAGACAAGGACTAAGTGCTTGCGCCAAACTCCCCAAATTTGATCGACTAAAAGCTAACTGCATTCAAGAAGAGTATAACCTAAAATCCAGAGGAATCATGGAATCCACAAAAGCAGATGTTCAGGTTCTTGTCACTAGTTCAAAAAGGAAAAAGGGCAAGAGGTCATATGAGCAACAACCATTCAAGAAACCTAGAGACGTCTCTACAATGCAAAGTATTAGATGCGACAAATATGGTCACACTGCAAGAAAGTGTCCTGTCAGACTTAGAATGCAAGCTTCCCTTGCTGAAGTCAGTAATTCAAATGTATATTCAGAGAAATGTGTATTTTAAAAGAAATTCAAGATACGTTATGATTGAGAGGGAGTTCACTGAGAAAGATAGAACACTTCTGAGGTAAAACTTGATATGATTATTGATTATTATATTAATGTTATTTTATAACTATATGGGCCTTGTGTAAATCATAAGGAAGTGACGACTTTCAAATGATTATCACTTGTATGTGTTAAAGTTATTGGAAGGTGACGATCTTACAATAACTTTATCTTCTATTGTGATATATATCTTGTGGATAGAATTGCCGATTGAGGCAATCCACCTAGGAACGTGTGGATAGAATCGCCAATGGAGGCAATCCACACTGAAGCTCGTGAGTTTGTGGATAGAAGTGCCGATAGAGGCAATCCACACGAGAGCTCGTGGATAGAATCGCCGATTGAGGCAATCCACACCAAAGCTCGTGAGTTTGTGGATAGAATCGCCGATAGAGGCAATCCAGACGAGAGCTTGTGGATAGAATCGCCGATTGAGGCAATCCACACCAAAGCTCGTGAGTTTGTGGATAGAATCGCTGATAGAGGCAATCCACATGAAAGCTTGTGTATAGAATCGCCGATTGAGGCAATCCACCTGAGAAGTATGGATAGAATTGCCGATGGAGGCAATCCACTTGGGAACAAACTTTCACAATTTACGAACTTATTGTGATGTGCATTTTATCTTCCCTAGCTAAGAGGGAGTGTTGTTTATAGCTTCTATCAGATAAAATGATAATAATATTATGAGAAAATAAATAAATAATATAGCAATATATATATATATATATATGATAAAAATGGACATTACTACTATATATATTAATATACGTATTTTACATTATCTCTTTATAATATTGAATTAAATAAACATCATTGAATTGATAATATTATTTACATCACAAATTAATATTACCGATTTGTATCGGTTAATATTAATGACTTATTCCTAATACCGATTTGTATTGGTTATTCATATAATACTGTCGTGTTATTAGTACCAATTTGATTGGTTATACACAACGCAATGTGTATTGGTCAAAGAGACCGATTAATATCGGTTTTGTGCATATCGGCTAATAAACGTTGAGTATTAATAATCAATGTTTGGGCACTTAGTAATGATTGCACCATGTTATCAGGTGTTATGAACGAATATTAAATCACCTGTGAGTTATCAGGTTGAAATAAATTGTTAATGATTTACGGTAATGTATTTATGATAATCGATTAGTGTTATCGGGTAGTAAGGGTTTGTTATAGGGACATGACACTATAGAGTCATGTACATATATATAGTCTTTAGTTGTTTGATAAAAGACAAGCATATACTAAAAACAATACAAGTCTCATTCATACAGCATAAATTAAATATTAAATATATTTATATATCTATTACTATATTAGTAATATCTATATATATAGTGTTTAAATATATATATTATATATATTGAGATTATATATATATATATTGGATTCATATAAGAAATTTTAAAAGCCATATATTTTGATCTAAAATTTAATAGGGAGCTTTGGGTTTCAAAAAGTTTGAGGACGGAAACCCTCAAGCTTGGAGGCAGTGGACAAAAACCCATTGTCAGTTGGAGATATTATCTAGGTATCTCACTTGTGTTTCAAATAATTGGAAAGAAGGTACTACTGTTGTAACTCTGGAGGTTTCAGTTTGGTGCTTGCACAAAGGTAAAATATGAAAGCATAGTATAGTTGTTTTCTTCCGTTTGATATAGTTTTAGTTTGAAAGTATTCAAGATGTTCGATTTCAGTGGGTAGCTGGTGCCAAGAACTAGAAGTATACTGCTGCTGCTGGGTATCATTTCCATTGCTGGCTGCAATTGTAATGTCCCTAGTTATTCTCCTTATGTAATTTCCTGCAAACCCGACATTAGTAGAAAATATTACACAATATTTATATGACTCTTACTCTATTCTAAGTTAGTAAGGGGATTTGACCCTAGGAGCTGCCTCTAGGTCAGACTTCACAGAATTCCCGATTCTCGGCTTGAGGGATATAAGATCCACTCTAAGCAATTGGGCTATCCACACGTCTTCCCATAGAGCACTGCTCCTAAGTTCTCTTGGAAACGATAGACGTTATTCAAGCCTACGTATATGCATATGACTGGTTGTCAGTATATATACTACCTACGTGAGATTATGACAACCTCGAGACTAGGGAAACTATAACAATTTCCTCTAGCCCCCTCCAGATATAGGAATCCCATCTCTAATTCATTCTATATGGTATCCAGTATCATCATTTTAGGGCACATACCCCGAGACTAAGGAAACTATAACAATTTCCTCTAGCCCCCTCCAGATATAGGAATCCCATCTCTAATGAATATAAGATTCATTCTATATGGTATCTAGTATCATCATTTTTGGGCACATACCCCGAGACTAGGGAAACTATAACAATTTCCTCTAGCCCCCTCTAGATATACGAATCCCATCTCTAATGAATATAAGATTCATTCTATATGTTATCCAATATCATCATTTAGGGCACATATAAATGTACAACATTAGTATTGATTATAAAATCAACTTTAAGTTTATTCATAAAAAAATTCATAATTATACAAGAATGCATTAATTTACGAATTCACATAATCAATGTAGATCTATCCCAATATATATATAATATATATAATATATATAATATATATAAACAATTATATAAATGATAGAATCTATTTATATTTATAAAATACCTATGCTCCATGGAGTTTCGGGGACGGGGACGTTTTAGGGGACGAGGACATGTTTCTGGTACGAGTTTGGGTCAAAGTCAAAATTTAGGGGACGAGACCTCAGGGGACGGCGATTAAAATATAGGGGAATTTTTATACATATAGAGAGAATTCAAATATGAATATCATAACATTGATAAACCATTCATCATAGACATTTTAGAGGCTCAATAGATATCAAATTAACAAAATTCAAATACTAAGTACTTTCATTGTAAAAATATGGTGTACATATAGCAAAAAAGCCCAAAGGCTCCAAGTATCATGCATGCAATCAAAATGACATAAAGAGAAATCCAACTAAAATAATAAAAATAAACAGTAAACAATAACATAGAAGTTCAACTCCATAATCGGATATCCATAATAATCAAAATCAATAATGTATTTGCAAATAGTATGTGCCAAATATATGACTCTCCTCTAGGAATCTAAATCACTCCAAAATGCAATCTTTCCTCACTGCTCTTGCTGCTCTATGTTTTCCTCTTCCTCTTAGCAACTTTGATAAAACTATAAATGAGAAGAAGACTTACACTTTTAGTGTTTTAATGGTAAAAATAGGGTTTAGATTATTTTATTATAAGTTAGAAGCCACGTGGGGCCCGCGCAAACCAATAATAATTAAAAAATTGTTTTGTTTGGCTCAATCGCTGTCCAAGTGCCGGCTGGGAAAAGGGGGATGAGAATCAGTACAAGGGACGGACAGGGGACGACCACGCCGTCCCCGGTACTGATTCTCATCCCCCCATTTTGACTGGTCTCAAAAATGTCGTTTCGGGGATGGTCCCCGATTTGCTCTGTTTGGGAACGGCTTGGGGGATGACAAAAAATCGTCCCCGCCTCCCTGCTCCGTCCCTGGTACGGGAACGGGTCAAAAAATATAGGGGACACGTCCCCGTGGAGCATAGTAAAATACATGTAATTATGAATGAATCTATCTATCTCTCTCTATATATAAGCAATTAATTAAGAATTAATATTTCATACCACACAAGTCGATGTCGTTTCGACTGTCGACTCCGCTCTTTTTTTATCTTATTTGATCCCTGTTTTTATACCTCAGGTTTATATAAACAATTAATGAAGAATTAATATTTCATACCACACAAGTCGATGTCCTTTTGACTGTCGACCCTACTCCTTTTTTATCTTATTTGATCCCTGTTTTTCTACCTCCAGTTTTCTGCCCCATTTTGTTGTTTACCATAACACCATATATATGTGATGTGGAGGGGGAGTCATTTCCCCTCCCATCAGTCGCTCCCTTTAAGGGTGCGGCTGCGGTTCTAGTCGCACCATTAAAGGTGGCGACTTGTTTAAATATAAACCAACCGCTTTTCAATGTTAACATATATATATTATAATGTATACGTTATCATAATTAATTTACTTCATTATTATTTGCAATTGATATTTTTAATTTCCAATTTATGATAACATTTACATATATAATAATATATATTTTATAATATATATTATTCTATAATGATATTTAATTAATTAGATATAATATTACATTATATATTATAACTTATTTTAATTAATTTAAATATATTGACAATGACAATATGATCTCTTAAATTTATTTTAAATGTAATAGATACAATAACATACACTTAATGGTGAGGATTTATATATTAATCGAGGATTTAAGATTTTCCTCCTTTTCCCAAGTTGCATCTTCACTCGGAAGATCCCTCCATTGCACCAAATACTTGGTGATCGTTTGATTCCTTAATTTCCTTTCTAGGCATCCACTTTAACCATTCTTGGACGATCCCCTTGATATCGATATTAATCGATGCTTCATCGATACCTGACTTATTAGTATTTGATAGTTGTTTTACTCTTACATCTATCATTTACTTCATTGTATATGATCTTTTAGAATATTGATAATGACTAGTGATGGTTTCTTATATTGTGCTTGTTTCTTTTAATAATAAGTTTAAATCTTTAATTAAAACTTATTTAATCGTATATCGACTTATTAATATTATTATTAATATAATATTTTAATATTATTAGTTAGTAAATCCTTATTTGAAAAGGGGACATCACAGCAACTTACTAGATAGCTGTGCATTTTATGTTGGCCATACTACTTGGAGTGTGCTGTACAAGCTTGGGAAGGGCACAAATTGACTACAGCTGTGTGGTTATATCTTGGAAGGGGTCGATTTGAGTATCCTGGAGGTTTCTCAGGTCTGCTAAGAAGGCAGCAATCTGTTCTCACCATTATCTTCTATTTGCTGTCTACGTTGGAGCTTAAAGTGTGACGTCAAGGGGCTCAGAGGTGTTAGTAATGTTGCAAATACATTCAGTGATCAACATTGCAAATTGGTGAAGCGATTAGGGGTATGTGAAATCATTGTAATATCATTGAATACTGAAGATATAAACTGTTCTGTTGTTCATGATGTTCACAGAACTAGCTGTGTTTAGAAATAGTGAAATTATACAAGTGTGATTTCTCAGAATTGCTGTAGTTGATGTATTTAGTTGCAATTTAGATATTTCTGCATTATTGTCCATTCGATATATAGTTTCAAACCATTGCAAACTCCAAAAATCAGAGTGAAACAAATTAGTTTATCAAAAGGGGTTGTCTATTACAGTGGTATCAGAGCATGTATGCCAACTGTTTGACACAATTCCTGAGTAATCTAGAAGAAGGGAAAGTGCAAAAAATTAGTGGCAAACAAGGGCAGCCATTACACATTGTTAGTGTTGTTTTATAAGTATGAAACTTATGTATTAAAACCATAGAAGTTACTTAGGGAATGGCTTGGCCAATAGTGATAACAACCGTAAGGTTTATTTATTAGATTAATAGTGTGTAATACATCATTAATATGTCACGTATTTATTTTGGAGATGAGGCATTTAATTCATTCTGCTTCTTGAAACACAACAAACAAGCATGCATTGCATTTTCATTGGTTTGCTGAGTTTTATTGTACTACCAATCTCCTTGAACTACTTTGAAAGTTTGAATAATATTATTTGATTGAACTGCAAAAATTGTTTGAAATACTGTGTTATAGCAGCGGTGGACTCCATGGTTTCAACATAAACATTCACAGTAGAAAGAAAAGAAAAACTTGAAGAAGTTACTTTTTAGAAATTTGAAAAATCCAATGTATGTTATCACATGTTTATTGCAGCTTATCTCAGCAAGAATCATAGCCTTAAAGAGTTATCTTTGTAGTTTGGTACTCTTAAATGCAATTATATTTTTGTAATTTAACATTGCATGTGTGAAAAGTAGCACACATTATAACTGATCGATTTAACATATAACTCTAGTTATTGATGATAATGCTGTGTAAAGTCACAATGTGAAGCAACTCTGACATTTGTTTGGGTTCAAATGCAGACACTAAAGCTTTCCAACCACATCAAAACATGGCACATAATAGGTCGATTATACAGGATTTCAATCTTAACAGTGTTGCTCAAGAGACAATTGAGGTTTGATGTACAGTTTGAGACCAAACCGTTTAATATCTATTATTGAAATCAAATCTGAGGACTTCTCATGTCTTTTATTTTGAAATTCAGTTAGGTTATTTGATGATTGATCCATTTTTCTATAAAATCACTATGATATGCAAAATGTATCATTTATGGGTTTGCAGGAAAATGAAAGAAGAAATGCAAGTGGATCAAAAGATAAAACTGTTTCTCGTGAAGGAAATAGACTTGAAAGAGATGTAGTGACCCTTAGCAGGTTTCTTCTTACAACTCAATATTGTTTTTGAAGAGTCTTAGCAGCGCTTTTAAACTTGGGTTTTTTCACACTTGATTATTATTACTATTTTTTTTGAGGGGGGTGGGGGCGACATTTGCAAAATACGTCAATTGGCTAATACTTGTTTGCCTGTTATTACCATAGTTCCATGACTCGGAGTTGCCTATGACTCGGCAAGGTTGACTCAACCCGTAACTCGCCGATGACTCGGCAAAATGAAAAAACAAATATTTTTTACGGTTTAAAACTTGTTTCATGCACCCATTATTGAATAAAGCTTAAAGACGCTATAATATCATCAAATGGAAGCTAATTTGATCACATACATAAACATACATCCATCACATAAGTACAAACGTAAATTGTAGCTGAAGGAAATAGAAAACATAGAAATCTAGAATTATAAATATTGTCAAATGTACATAAAATCCATGAAATCCATGACATCAAATGTTCCCAAACTTATGTGTAAACAAAAATAAGTCTATGGCCCAGGCTCTAGCTCAGCCTCAGCTTCAAAGTAGTCTGTCTGCTTCCTAGGAATGCGTCTGAGGTAGGTCCTGGATGACTGACAAGCCATAGTCTTTGCCTGTGAGGTGCCACTCTAATCAACATCAGCTGCACGGGCAGCTGATTGTTCTCTATCATCCTCCTCTGCCATAGCCACAACCTCAGCCTCTCTGTTTGCCTGGTCAACCCACTCATAGTTCTCCCCAGTGAAGACAGGATCGGTAGACTCAGTGAGCCACTCGGATTCTGGATCGATCTCTGCTAGAGTGATCAGAGAGGAGTTAGTGTCCAAAATCTGTTTGGTCCTAAGACAGAGGTTGTAATGAACGAAGACAAGAGAGGCCGGGAAAAAAGTGTTTATTCTTTTTTGTTTTTTTATTTGCAATCTGTGACTACCGCCGGTCGGGTCATAGCCCACGAACCCGGCGGGTCATGGCATGACCCGTTGGCTCTGCGAGTCATACGGGTCATGAAAACCCTGCCAGCTCAACTCGGCCGCGGGTTGTCAAAACTCGCACAACCCGCGGCGAGTTATGGATCATTGGTAATTATTGAGCTTGTGGGAGTTTAGAAAATGAAAAGAAAATCATGTTTGTATCCCAAACTATATAGGAAACTTGTGACTGTAGAATTGCAAAGGTGATTGTTGAATTTCCTATTACTTGTTTGGTTGTACTTACTGAGCTTGTGGCAATTCAGGAAATGTGGAATCCATTGAAATAAAGAGTATATCGGAGTGCAAAGTCTATATGGAAAATTCATGATTAGAAAGAGCTATTAGACTGAACCTTAGCAGTTTTCTATACATTGTAGTGATATTAGCTATCAATAGTCAAAGCAAAGGTGGACAAAGGAAGATACCTAAGCCAAAATCAAAATACAACTATACATCAGCAGTAATGTTATGAACACCCTATCTTGTAACTCCCAACAACATGCCAACTCACTATCTTTCAACATCTATAATGTAACTCGTGGGCAAGAGGAAGGCTTAGGTTGAGCAACTCCATCTATAGAAGCGTCCAAACTTGTCATGTCTATTATATTCCCTTTCAAATTTTTAGCCAGAAAGCCAATTTGTGATGTTTCCTTTCCATTCACAACTAGGTATGAGCAAGAATATCAAATAGCAACAATAATAATTTGAATGATGAAACCTTCATATTTGAGTTTTTATTTATTGTAGCTGCTGGAAAATTTACAAAAAAATGTGATATCCTGAATTAGGAAGCAGTCACAAGCAGCTTTTTTAATATTTAAATCAGCAAACCGTATACAAAAAAATTTAAATATAATTATGTTTAAACTAACCACTTACAACTGTTATAGCATTGAAAAAAATGCAGATCTGCTCAAATGGTAATGAGCAAGGAAAAAAGTAAGCTGTGTGGCCGCTGGATCAACATTATATGATGGCCACAAGGATGACATAACCATGTACGGCTTAACAACAATTTCTTCTGAATTTTGATGATATTCCCTTGCAATCAGATCTGCAATTTGTTGACAATCTTCAACATAATCGGAATCCTCCAAAATGCTGCTTAATTCCTCGAATTTAAAATTAAACTTGCAATATTCAGAACTATTATGGTCTCTAGATGGAATCACGTCACATGGATAAGAGGGTTTTCATTCTTCAATAAAAATTGAAAACCAAGAAGGTTTGGGTCCTCTAGATCTTCTCACAACGGTTTTTTTTTGTATGAGAAGATGACGACAAGTGCTCAAATTCTGAGAAAAGACTTGATTGCAATGACAAAAATGGATGCTTCCTTTGATCAATTTGGCCTCCTTTTGTAATTTTCTTTTGGGCCCATCAATCTGAATTTCTCTTTGCTTTTTAAAACTCCCTCGAAAGCATTTAAAGCACCTTTTAAATAAAACAATAATATTTAGGTTTTTGTTTTTAAAATAAAGTTATTGGGCTCAAAATATGATTTTTTATCGTTTCCCTCATTTTATCTCCTTAACTTACATGAAATGAGAATTAGACTGTGGGTTCTCCCAATTAATTTAATTTTGAAAGGGGACATGGTAGTCCACCCTTCCTCTATTTGATTGCCCTCAAACAACTGTAAAATTGGATGCACAAGTATCTCCACGCCTTCCCCTGTAACAGTTTTGGCTAGGAGACTCTTCCAACACACCAAATAAACTATTATGGTCTGACTCCCCAATTTTCTTTCTTTGGTGTCCATGATGGCATTTAGTACCAAAATCAACTTGCCTTCATCATTCAAAGGAGACAATTTTGCTAACGGATTGATGTGCTTTCCAAGTGCCTTTTTGAATATTGTGAATATTGCTATGTTTCAACATCTCAATTCATTAGCAACCTCTCTGATACTTTGCATGATCCTGTAAAGCCCATAGAAGTGAGGCTTGACCTTCTCAGCTCCACTTCTTTCCTGATAAGATTATTTGTAAGTTTATAATCTGAAGGAAACCTTATCCCCACCCTTTAAAACCCTTTCATCACAGTGTTGTTTTGCATACATTCTTTGCTGATTTTGTGCTTGTTGAAGATTTTCCTTCAACAACTCTAAACTTACATGGCTTTGCTTGTCCAAGTCTTTTACCCTCAATGATCTCAACCCACCTATTTTCAATGGCTGTTTTCCTATCAGTTTGGAGGTGATATCTAGTGCTAGGTTTCAACTTGCTTCCTTTTAAACAAAAGAGATCTTGCAAAAATAGACAATATGTATCACTTGCCATCCTCTTAGGCAACCCATGAAACTTGATTACCACTTTGTCATGTCCCCTTCTGAAAATAGGATTAAACAATAAACAATAATAATTAAATAACAAATATAAAAGAATAATGTAAACACCAAAATTTGATCATTAAGCATTTGAGCAAACTAAATTGTCATAACCTATTCTTCTAGAGTCGTATTAATTAAATAATTCATTTATTTAATTAATTATCTATGTCTTCTATAGTCCTAGGTAAATTAATTCATTTAATTTATCTAAAGTCCTCGATCCTATTTAATTAAAGGAACGTCTAGCTTTGTTTAATTAAACGATCAATCCCCTTTCTTCTATACTTACCGTATTAATTAAATAATTAAGTTGTTTGATTAATATTCCCTCTTTCGTCTATAGTCCTAGACGAATTAGTTAATTGGCCTATAGTGTCATCCCCCTAAATTAAATAAATACATCCATGTGTTTATTTACAACCGCTTTCATCTATTTTTGATTTAAAAAGAATTCAAAAATTCATAAAACTTGCCCTCATCCACTTGCGAAATCCTAAAAAGCCCATTTGCACCATTTAATTCCAACTTAATTAAGTAAATACATCATTTTCTTGATTAATCCCCACTCATTCTCTCTCCTCCCAGTTGCATTCTCCTAACAAGCCCACTTGCCTTCTAATCACCTTTTTCATTAAGCTTAAACACTCAGTTATAATGTGCATATTCCTAAGTATAAAGATTAGGAAACCAAAGTTAAGCCTTGTCCATCAATCTCAATCCACAACCACATGACACAAGTCTTCCTTAAATGCACTTACAATCTTGTCCCCTTGAAAGAATTTTAAATTCTTTTGACATTCGCCCACGTGGCTTTGGGATTTGAGACAAAAGTGCCTTTATGACATATCTCTTTCTCAACCCCCAAAGTCCCTTCATCCACTCTTTGTTTGACACTTGTCAACCTCTCATGAGAGTTGAGAACCCTAACCCTTTCCCAACACTTAACCAAAAGTCTTTTCATCTTTCATTAATCTCATCTTATTATGCAACTCACTTATGCAATTTTTGAGCTCTCCATACTTGCACAACTTTGAAGCCATTATCAACATCCTTTGCCAAGGCTTGAGTAACAATGGAGTCTACAATAGCTTGGAGAAATCGTTGAATCAAAGGGGCTACACTCCTGTTTACTTGGTTTGCATTTGTGTTGTTTTTGGTCCTTTTCAGTCTAATCTTGTATGTTGTTTTGGATCTGTTGATTTGAGTTCTTTTCTTAGTTATTTGCATTCTATTGAGTCACTTTTCATTGCACACATTCTGACACACCCAGTGGGACTCACCTCATGGGTTCAAACTAGCAATTTTTGGTGTTTTTAGCACTCTTTAAGTTGCAGGTTTCAGAATGGGCAAGCACTTCCTCTGATACACCTTGGAAAACTTATTTGCTTCCCCATATTCGCTCTGCGAAAGCTCAGATATGCCTGCCAAAATCCCCTAGATTCGCTCTGCAAAAGCTTAGATACACTTGACATAATCACTCAGATTAACCTTGTCAAAGCTCAGATACGCCTGACATAATCAATCAGTTTCGCCCTGTTAGAGCTCAAATACGCTTGAATTAATCACTCAAATTCACCCTATTAGAGGTCAGATATGCTTGACATAATCACTCAGATTTGCCCTATTAGCGCCCAAATGCGCCAGTTATAATCACTCAGATTTGCTTTGGCAAGCCTTAGATGCGCTTCGAATAATTTGACAATCCTTGTTCCCTAGATACGACTTGGCATATCTATTATATCAAGCCCAAAGAAAGGTAAAGAATTTTGTCTTTTTGATATTATTTCTCTCATTTAGCAGATTTGACATTGTTCCCTAAGATTTGCTCTGTAGTACCTTAGATACACTATGTGGTCACTTAGATATGCTTTGTAATCACTCAGATACGCTATGTGATCATTCATATTCGCTATGTGATCATTCAAATTCGTTTGAAGGTAGCGAAATTGCACTATTGTTTGGTGGATACACCTTTGTTTTTTAGAACTGACCTTTGCTTTACCAGATTTGCTTATTTCATTGATTTTCCAGAGTGCTATATGATGCTTTTGATTGACTAATCCGCTTACTTTATTTGTTGTGTTTGGCTTAGCGTTGTCAAAAGGCCACTTTCACTTGTCAAAGGCCCCAAAACATAACGTGCGTGCTTGCAGGACCGTCAAAGAAGGGTTGATTTCAAAACAATGGTTAATTAATGAATAATGTGTTTGGTTAGCATAAGGACACTTTGTTTGGTGCTTAAAAGGAACAATCACTATCTTGCGTGTTTGGTGCATTTGCACATGTAGAGTGGTCCCACCTATAACGCACACTATCTTCTCCCCTTGCTTTCGTGATATTGGGTGCAAAATAAAATCATTATTGACACTCGATTCTTCTTTTTAGAGGGTCTGTCTTAGTGGAAAAATGTACCCACCCCAAGGGATCGACCCAAGCGGTAACAATTAAAGCCAAGTACTTCCAAGCCGCTATATAAAAATGTGGTTGGAACTAAAGTCACTATCAATGGGACATGTTCATACGATAGTCTCCCTCAATAGCCAAGTGATGTGTAAAAATCCGTGTTCTAAGGGTTGGGAGCCTCTTTATTGAGATTATCGTTTTGACCCCTGAATAGATGCCCCATATTGCGAACCAATGTTTTAGTAGCCAAAAACCTATAATTGTTGGCATGGAAGGTCGGGGACTAACTAAGATGCCCCACACATACCCTTCATTGTGAGACATAAAACCCTCAACGTTTTTGAACCTATGGGGTAAGGGATTCTGGTAATTCCCGTGCGGAGTAAGGGGGAGCGTGTGATACTAGAATCTCTATTTGTTCGCTTTGTCTGAGGTATATGGAGAAATCCAAGTAGGGATTCAGTAAATAGTATCCTTGCCAACCTAGGTTGTAAGTGTGCTTGGTTACAAAACTATTTTTGTGCTTGTTGTGTTTGCATCATACATTATCTTTTGCCACAAACAAGTTAGTTCAGCTTTGAGTTAGTTGAAACCTAGTCTCCCAGATACGCAATGATGTTGGGTTGATATGCACTGTTCTTTAGCGAATTTTAACATACTTAGTGTAGTCATTGTTCAGCCGTTCATCGGATTTGCCTGCTTGTCCATCAGATTTGCTCTGTAATCCATCAGATACGCCCTATCAATCTCTCAAATTTTCACCTTTATCCCTTAGATACGACCCTATTATCAATCTTATGCCATACATTATACAATCCATTAGATTTGTTATTTCCCAAATACATTTTGTCATCTATTAGATTTGTCGTTGCTCAAATACGCTTTGTCATCTATCAAAGTTGCCATTGCCCAGATATGCTCTGTCATCGATCAAATTTGTTGTTGCCCAGATACGCTCTGTCATCATCCATTAGATTTGCCAATTTGTTTGATCATACCTTGCGTTTCACAATCCATTAAATATGCTATTTAACAGTTTCACCCTCTCAAACCTCAGAAGCGCTTTGTGATCACTCAGATTTCCCATTGCTCAGAAGCGCTTTGTGATCACTCAGATTTGCACTCTATGTTCACTCAAATTTGCCATTGTTCAGAAGTGCTCTGTGATCACTAAGATTTGCTAGTGCTCAGATGGGATCTGTGATCACTCTGATTTGCCAATGCTCATATACATTATTAATTGCTTAGATTTTCCATTGCTTAGATACGCTCTGTGTTTCCTCAAATATGCCTGGTATTGGTTTAGTCGGTCATTTCTCTGGTCTAGCAGATACCTATGTTTTGGCAAAATTGTTTTGTCGTTTAGTGGATTTGCCCTTATAACTCTATCCCAAGGGAATATCTCTAAACATCATCAGTTGACCCACAAGAGTCTCCTTTGCGAACAAGTCTTGTCTATTTAGTAGGATTGCATTAGTTTCGTATAATTCATATCGTCCATGCTGCATTTCACATAGGTTAGAATCCCACTACAATATCCAAGTCAAATCCAAAGTCATCATCAACCAAATCAAATCCTTGTCTATACTTGACCTCATATCCTTTGGTTATCACACCTACATCTCTATCTATCATCATCCCATAGCTCGCTTTTAGACTAGTCTTGTCTACAGTAGCTTATTCGTCGTCGTTGCCATATCACCTCGGTCTAGAGGTTTGGTTACTTCGGCTATCTCGTCATCTAGGAACATCAATCTATCCCACGGTGACAATCACATCCATCTAAATCAGCACTAGGTGTTTCAACTCACGCGCAAGCAACAAGTAATCCGTAACATCAGATAATCATTCATCTTGCATTTGTCAGTACTCATCACCTAACATAAGCCATCTTAGATAATTTGTCATCCACAACATTTATCATTTCTCATACATTGTCGGTCATACTTTTCATGCCACCTCAGACCCGTTTGCAAAAGAGGAAGAAAATGGATCAGCAGTCTGTTGCTGACTTCTCCTTTGGCACCGTGCCAGACTCAACATCGACCATGGTTTCCTTTGACCCTAGGAATCAAGGAGAAGTTGAAGAGGTCATGGTCGACCAAGCAAAGATCCCCACATCCGGTTTCGTAGAGTGTTCATGGATCAACATGGTTATGCTACTATGATAAGTGATATCATAGGCAGAAATCGTAATACTATCCTTGTCAATTTCACATGAGAAGGTGCTCACATATCGTTAGGGCTCAACAATTTGACACCTCCATTTCACGTTCCATCCGATGTATGGAACAATGTTGTTCAACAACTCCCTGATCTTGGCACATCATCCACCCAACTTTCTGTCTCCATATCCCAGTCCACCCAACCCATAAGTACGCAGCCTATAATTCATACTACACACAAACCACATATTCCCGTTACTATTGCAAGTCTTCCACCCACGCATCCTCCACAGGAAAACGTCACACAACTTTCCTAACAAGCAAGAATGCCTGGCACACAACAATCCACCAATCAAGCCTTTATCACTGGAATGCCATCCACGTGGCCCCCGAGACAATGTTTATTACAACCACCACCTTTAGCTAACACAACATTGACTGTCCTTCCATCCTTGATGATTGAAAACATGTTCGAATCACAACCAGAACAACCCACACAACCTCAGCAAGTTACACACCCACTGCAGGTCACGAGTGCTCCTCAAGCAACACATGTCTACGCAAATAAACAACCACATCAATCCACTCAACCACAAGTCCCTATAACCAGGCAAGTTGCGTGTAAGAGCCTTGCTGGCTCTAACCCGACCTGTTACAATTGTCAAAAATGGTTTTGTAGTTTCACAATGTTTTTCAACTTTTTTTTTTGTGTTTTTGAGATATATGTTTTTTTTTTTGTATTTTTCGGATACATAAGAAATGCAATACAAGGAATTGAAACTAAAACAATCCAAATGCACAACTCCTCCCTATTTATTATGCTGATCAAAATATTACTAAGGAAATTACAATGCAGATTTTGATGTAAATATTTACAATGCAAATGTAAATGCTATTATTTACAATGACCTGGAATTTGCTAAATTGTCGTGAGAGAAGAAGAGAGTCCTGTTCATCAGCAAAGGAGGACCCACGATGTAATATCCCCATTTTGGAGGGCATCAACTTTTATAGAACTAGCCTATTTCCTGACCCTCATAGCGTAATGTAGTTGTTCTGAGGGTCTAGTTGGTAGAGCCAGAGACCGATTCCCACTCCAGTGGTCTGGGATGTTTACGATTGCTCTTCGTTTGAGTCAGATCGACACACTTACTATTTATAGTAAATGACTTTTTCAGGAAAGTCAGGGTTTCCATCTTTAGCAAGGTGCCTGAACAGCTTGGTGGCAATGTTGAGATTCAGTATCGTTGACTGGAGCAGTTATTTAGAGATTTACTATTTATAGTAAGTCATTGTGGAGGAGTTGCTATATCTGGCAGGGGCTCTCGAACTCATGGTATGCACAGTGATTGACTCATTCGTTAGTTGGCTCAATTTAAGGGGCTTACTATTTATAGTAAGTCAATTATGCCCATGTTGCTAATTTTAGCAGTACACCTGGACTTGGTATTAGTAGACTTCATCTATTGATTAAGTGGAATAAGTCATTGGCTCAAGTTCGAGGTATTAATTATTAATAAAGGATTCTTTATTAATAATTAATTATTAAAAGTTATGTAATAAAGTTTTTTAATGAGTGGGGCCAAGTGACTTTAAAAGTGCAGTAAATGATTATAATATTAAAGTGGGCCAATTATTTAATGTTATCCTAAGTGAACGTGAGCGCATGAAAAGAAAATATCATTTAATGATTTAAAAAAAAACCCAAGTAGTATCTCACGTGAGGGTGCATTTAATGAATTAATTATTAATGGTGAAAGTCAACTTACATCAAAAGCCAATGCATTTAAGTTATGTGAAGAGTGAAAGAGAAGCTACTTGGTCAATTTGTGAAGATGAAATATTATAAAAGCCTTCATATGAGAATATCAATTCATTCATGACTTGTGCATTTGCTTTTGTTTGTGGAGAAGAAATTGAAACAAGCGTTTCAGATTTCGAGCTTGAAGAATTGTGAATTCTTCCAAGTTATTTCAGCAGTGAATTGGTGAAACACCCAATGATTTGTGCAATTAGAATGACTTCAACTAGGAGTCATCATTGAGCTTTCTTGGATGAGATTGGTGTGGAATTAATTCAGATTTGTGTTGTTTATCAACAGCAACAGATTATTGATAATAAATACCCAGTATTAGGAGACGTGGCTTATAGTGGCTGAGATTAGCACTCCAATTAGCAGTCGTACTTGAATTATACCAGCTGTAGGTTATTTATTGTTTCCACGAGGGTTTCAAGAAGTGACGTGAGAAATAAAGGGAATTTGTTTGGCATTTGGGGCCTCTAATATCTCCAGTTGTGTGCATTGAAGGGATTGTTATTTGTATGGAGACAATTCTATGAATGTTGAAGAAATAACACAGCCCGTGCTTACCAGGTTTTTATATTACTTGCTTGATAGTTTAAAGTCTCCATAAATTGCAAATTGATTCATTGTAAATAGTTTGGGAATTGAAAGGATGCATGCCAAGTGTTTGTGAAAATGTCCATTGGTTGTAGGTGCACATTTTACATGTAGAAATCATATGTATGCATTCAAAAGACAAAGGATTGCATTTGCATTTTAGTTCTTTTCCTAGAAATCTTTGTAATCATTTACAAGCATTTAAACTTCATTTGAAACCATTCCAAGCAAGCAAAAACATCCTGAAAACAAACAAGAACAAGATAGAGGTTTCATGGCACCTGTTTGACGAAATGCACATGACACAAAATTGAAGATTTAAGAGCAAAATTACGAGTAATACAGTGGCAAAGTTAGAATCGGTTGGGGTTCTTCAAATGGTATCAGAGCGGTTTCCTACCATCCTGTTGGGGTAAAAATCATTGAGCTCACACATTTGTTTTGAGTGATCAACACTCTTGCAGTGGTCTTAGTTATGGAAAAATCCAGGTGATTAATTAAACAGGGAAACCAGTTTAACAACTTAATGAAAAACTTTGAGAAGGTCAAAGAGAATAGAAAAAGGATGGATGAATTGCTTTCGAACTCGACAAACATAGACAATTTAGCACAGTATGTGACATCCATCTTTAAGGGGTCTACGTCACAAAATAAAAAGAAAGAGAAACAAGAAGCTTCTACAGGTGGGACATCTAGAAATCTTTACAATGAATTTTCAACAGCTAGTGACCAGCATGCAACTGATCCCATGGAGATTAAAAATCAGATTGACATTAAGGAAGATGTAGGGCACAAGACACTTGATGATGACTTTAAGATTGGGGAAGAACAAGTGATGTTTGAAGATAAACTAGTTGCATTAAAACATCTACATGAAGATAAGGTTTCTTGTGATGTTCATGAATGTCTAATGGAGACCCGAGATCAAAAAAGGGATGTGAAAGTTGACTCTTTACTGAGTAGAGCAGCCACTAGTGTTTTGACTACACATGATGAAGGAGACTTTTTACAAAGTCATGTTGTCATTACTGATTTGTTTGAGGACAACCACATGGAGTCCCATCATTCTCATGTGATAGGAGCTTGTGATCATGAGGAAGCCAATGTTATGATATCAACCATTGATGGCAGTGGTAATGATAGTTTGCATCAACATGAGATAGCATTGATGACACATGTGCGTGATGGTACCAGAGAGTTGCCACATGATAGTACTTAATAATTGGGTACTAATGATGCTTTGTGTGATGTGGATTCATGCTACAGCAAGTCTGATTTTTCATATTAGACCTTAGAGAATGAACCAGAAAATTCATTTATTACCTTTGGGTCCCAGGATCGTACCATGGATGGACATTCAGTTACCATGGAAGAAGTGTGCGAAGATACATTCGGAACAACTTCTACAATGTCTTCTGAGCCATTCTATGAGGTACATAGCAGCAGTGCCTGGGATGTTAATGTGTGCATTGATGATAGCACGCATGTTGTTGTTGATCATGAGGTGAGCGTTCCAGATACAATCTCATCACAGTGCAAACTTTGATTCAGAGAGCTTGCATGGGAGTCATGAATTTCAGAGACATCATTTGGTTGGGCAACTTAAGGTCAATGATAGCATCATTGCCACAACCATAGAACACTTTGATGTTGCTTGTCAGATGTTGGCTACATTTGGTTGGGGTACTCCTATGACGGTTGAGCTCAGTGATAGTGGCCTTTCCCTGAAAGAGTTCCATGCACTTCGAGAAGCCATTGGAATAATGAAACATAACTATTTACAGTTATGAGCTAATAGAGACTATCTTCTCAAGTAGGATTACATTTACTATGATGTGTTGAGGGGAAAGGAGGAGGAGGTAGGTGAGCTCACCCATGAGCTGGGAGTGACTATGGATTCATTGGAGAGAGTGCAGTTGGCCCTTCATGAGTCTCAATCACGGATTGAGGAGATTTCCGTAGAGTTGAGGTTGGCACAATGTTCACCAGTTACAAATACAATACAGTCGTCCACTGTGGCAGTTGATGATGACCTTATACCCATGGGTTATAGTTTTGAGCAGATTGAGGATGTGGCCACACTGATCACAACTACAGGTGCAGTTGATACAGTAGGGATGAGTGTATCTGTTGAGAGCAGAGGATAAGCACATGTTGCAGCCAGTTCTCATGTGGTTACATCCACTACAGGTGTTGTTGGTGATAAGACAACAGACAGAGGTTATATTTAGTACGACGACATTCAACGCTTGACCGATGTGGGAGCTTTTTATCATGACTGCATAGGGCAGAGTACTCATCACTACTTTTTGATCCACAGAGGATTTGATGATGCATCAATGTGGATTGGTTCCGAGGTTGTACCATCCTTTGTGGGATGGATATATGCCATCTGTAGCAGATGGGATTAGTGGTCGCAAGTTGGATTACTTGCAGAGTCAGCACATCCATGTGAGCCTCGTAGAGGATGAAGATAGTGGTAGTGTTACAGACGCCTTTGGATGTTCTTATCTCCATAGAAGGAAGGGATGTGAGTTTAGTGTGCATTGGGACCTGAGTGATGACAGGGTTAGCACTACAGTTCGGGCATGTTTCATTGATTGGCTTCACCACTTTGGGCATGGTGAAGTTGAGTTCAGAGTTGAGCAGCAAGAGTCCGAGGATGTTCTTTTTGGCAAGCTTCTCTTGAAAGTTTGGGATCCTTCTAGTGCATCAGGAATTTAGACAAGGCTCGCAGAGTTGTTTTGGGATGTGTACATGGTGTCACGTACATATGGTTTTACTTTTGACCCTCATGTGCATAATCTCTTTCAACTACATAGTTTAGTTACGCATGTGTTGGACACTGTGCATGACAACTCGCCTTGCGCAGTTTTGTGAAGCAAGCTTTATCAGCCTTCCAAGTTGCTTTCCTATGCGATGTTCACTCCTGCAACATCTACAATGGGATTCGTTTCAGTTTGGCAGGTTTTGTCAGTTACGTTGGTGATGATATTACAGGAGCTAGTTGGTGATCACAAGGACATTACTCGATTCTACATTTGAGATTCGAGTGGACTGGTGTGTTTTTTGTTTCTGAGATTGCTTGGGGACAAGCAACTTTAGGAAGGGAGGATTGTAATGTCCCCATTTTAGTGAGCATCAACTTTTAGAGGATTAGCCTATTTCCTGACCCTTATAGGCTAATGGAGTTGTTCTGAGGGTCCAGTTGGTAGAGCCAGAGACCGATTCCCACTCTAGTGGTCAAGGATGTTTAGGATTGCTCTTCGTTTGAGTCAGATCAGAACACTCACTATTTATAGTAAATGACTTTTTTGAGAAAGTCAGGGCTTCCATCTTTAGCAGGGCACCTGAATAGGTTGGTGGCAGTGTTGAGATTTAATATCGTTGACTGGAGCAGTTATTTAGAGACTTACTATTTATAGTAAGTCATTGTGGAGGAGTTGCTATATCTGGCAAGGGCTCCCGAACTCATGGTATGCACAGTGATTGACTCATTCGTCAGTTGGCTCAATTTGAGGGACTTACTATGCCCATTTTGCTACTTTCGGCAGTGCACTTGGACTTGGTATTAGCAAACTTCATCAGTTGATTAAGTGGAATAAGTTGTTGGATCAAATTTAAGGTATTAATTATTAATAAAGGATTCTTTATTAATATTTAATTATTAAAAGTTATATTATAAAATTTTTAATGAGTGGGGTCAAGTGACTTTAAAAGTGCATTAAATGATTATAATATTAAAGGGGGCCAATTATTTAATGTTTTCCTAAGTGAACGTGAGCACATGAAAAGCAAATATCATTTAATGATTTAAAAAAACCCAAGTAGTATCTCATGTGAGGGGGCATTTAATGAATTAATTATTAATGGTCAAAGTCAACTTACATCAAAAGCCAATGCATTTAAGTTATGCGAAGAGTGAAAGAGAAGCTACTTGGTCAATTTGTGAAGAGGAAATATTATAAAAGCCTTTATATGAGATTATCAATTCATTCATGACTTGTGCATTTGCTTTTGTTTGTGTGGAAAAGAAATTGAAACAAGTGTTTCAGATTTTGAACTTGAAGAATTGTTAATTCTTCTAAGTTATTTCAGCATAGTGAATTGGTAAAACACCTAATGAATTGTGCAATTTGAATGGCTTCAACCATGAGTCATCATTGAGCTTTCTTGGATGAGATTGGTGTGGAATTACTTCAGATTTGTGTTGTTTATCAACAACAACAGATTATTGATAATAAATTTCTAACATTAGGAGACGTGGCTCATAGTGACCGAGATTAACATTCCTATTAGTATTCGTACCTCAATTATACCAGCTGCAGGGTATTTATTGTTTCCATGAGGGTTTCAGGAAATGACATGAGCAATAAAGGGAATTTATTTGGCATTTGGGGCCTCTAATATCTTCAGCTGTGTGCATTGGAAGGGATTGTTATTTGTATGGAGACAATTCTATGAATGTTGAAGAAATAACACAGCCCTTGCTTACTAGGTTTTTATATTATTTTCTTAATAGTTTAAAGTCTCCATAAATTGCAAATTGTTTCATTGTAAATAGTTTGGGAATTGAAAGGATGCATGCCAAGTGTTTGTGAAAATGTCCATTGGTTGTAGGTGCACATTTTATATGTAGAAATCATATGTATGCATTCAAAAAGACAGAAAGGATTGCATTTGCAGTTTAGTTGTTTGCATAGATATCTTAGTAATCATTTGCAAGCATTTAAACTTCATTTGAAACCATTCGAAGCAAGCAATAACATCCCGAAAAGAAACAACAAGATAGAGGTTTTATGGCAACTGTTTGACAAAATGCACATGTCACAAAATTGAAGATTTAAGAGCAAAATTGCAAGGATTAATACAGTGGTAAAGTTAGAACTGGTTGGGGTTCTTACACACAAGCAGCTTAGACAGTTACCAATCCCTCCACTGAGACCCTTCCTTAATATCTACGATACTCCATCTGATATCCCAGCCTATAATTTATATCGCAGCCCTCAGTATATGAAACTCAGCCCTCAATATAGGTATCACAGCTCTCAATATGGTTGGCGGCAGTATAACCAATTTATCATGAAATAAGCTCAATACTGACCTCAAGATGAAGATAGCCAAAGGCACAATTCACTCGACCATACCTACAAGTCAAAGTGTACGAAGATTCTGAGAGAATTTACAATTCCTCAAACTTGATTCTGAAAACCTTTGCAATTGGAATTCTTCACAAGACAATGAGAGAAAATATTATGCATCATACAATGAGTTCGATTTTCCAACCAAAGCTTTTATAATTACCTCCATGCATATCGAACTTGAAGCTTCACATTCACTCCTCACATAACTTAAAGGTAGTGACTTTTGAAAGTTCGATCATTTGAAATATATTATTTAAATATAACTCCCCCTTAACACTTATTTGGCGTCAACATATGAAATACATTATTTTAATGAATACTAAATAACTTTGCCATTATGATAATTATGATTATTAATGATAATTATTAAAAACCATTAATTCAACTAATGATTCATTTAAGTCCTCCAAGAGACCAACTCCATCCTCGTGTGCTCTCTACCTGAGTCGCCTCCTTAACACCCCGCCAAAAATAGTATTTGACCATCCAATGATTTACTATAAATAGTAAGTTCCCCAAAAAGTAACAAATGATGAAATATAATGGCAAGACCTTGACACTAAATAACATTGGCAAGAAAATCAAGTCACCATTGACGATGAAATGAATCTAATCTAAGACCCTCTAACCAAATCGTCATCCCACGAAGGTCGCAATGATGGGCTAACAACACCAATACTGATTCCAGCTAGAATTTGGACATTACAGTCCGCCCTTCCTGTGTTTGCTTGTCCTTAAGAAATCGCAATGCTGGATGTTGTAAGCTATCCTCTGACCCCTAGGTATCATCCTCCACCAGCAAATCTTTCCATTTTACCAAATTTTCCTTGATAACCTGCCTTTGAAGATGTCTCTCTCCGAAATCAAGGATGGTCTTAGGTACTAACTCCAATTTCCCCTCATCATCTAGGTGCGGTAAGGCAGGAGATGGTACAATGTGTTGTCCCAACGCCTTCTTGAGGCGTGACACATGAAAAACATTATGTACTCTGCTATCAGTCAGTAGGTCAAGCTCATAAGCCACCTCACCAACTGGCCGGACTATCCTAAATGGTCCATAATAGCGTGGCTTAAGGTTCTCTGCTCCACTCTTCTTGAGAGTGGACTGCTTGTAGGACGGTAGCGTAAGGTATACCATATCACCAACCTGGTGAGCTAAAAAGGGGACATTACAGTCCGCCCTTCCTAATATTGCTTGTCCCCAAGTGTGATGACCCCATTTTTAGCAGGTATTGGCAGTGGCTTGGTCAGCTCGTCATCGCGACCCTCGCGAGCTAATGCTTGGTTTTGAGGGTCCTAGTTTGTAGACTTGCTATTTTTAGTAAGTTTGGACTTACTATTTTTAGTAAGTCACTTTGGTCAGTTTCCATTTCTGGCAGGGCAGTATCGGCAGTGGTCAGTACTCCAAACGCTATTCAGTTTGTGCAGTTCTTTGGCTGGGGACTTACTATTTTTAGTAAGTCTATTTTTGGCAGTACAGTGGGTGGCTTTGGCAATTAGTCATCACCTGCAGCGGATGTTGGATTTATTGCACGAGCTGATATTTATTAATTAATACTTATAAGTTATTAATTAATAATAAAGCCACATTATTATAGTAATATTTTATTATTATAATAATTTAGAAGTTATTTAAGTGAGTGGTTAACTGATGCATCTTTTGGGAAACTATGGCCAAGGATGGATTATAAATATGAGCTCATTTCATTGGGATTGGCATCTGATTATTTGATAAACTTATTTTGTTTGGTGACTCTGTTTCCAAGTTCTTGGTTCTGGTGCCCTTGCTGAAGTACAAGGGTTTGACATCTACAACTGAAGTATTGTAGATATTTTGAAGATTGTGAAGCAATTACTGCTGAGGTATAGTAATTGGTTGTATATTCCTTACTGTTTATACTGTGGCTGAGGAATCAGAGGTTGTTGAGATTCTTGCTTATTGCTGGAGAATCATACTGAGTTTTCCTATTCCATGAGATTGTCGAATTAGAAATTCGATTAAGTCTTCCACACTTGAATCAGATTTATGTGTGCTGAATTGTGTAATGAATCGACATTGCTGAGAGGAGATTGCAGTGTTTCCTTTTGACGTTGAGCATTGAGGCTGCGGATGAAATTGGATGGTATAGTATCGTGATTGGAGGAAGAGAGTTGAGATCTGATTTTGGCATTTTCTTTCCACAGCGCCAGCTGTCTTGGAGACCCCAGATCACTGCAGGCTAACGTATGAACAGAGTTGTGGACAACAATGTGTATATGGATGCCGCGGCTTGTATATATAATCACGCTACCAGCAAACATCAATAAATGATACAAGGTAGCTTCAACAATTCTATTGGTAATGTTAATGGTTATTAAGATGTTTGTAATGCCATATTATATGACATAGCTTTTCGTAATTGTGTTGAAAGGAGATAAGTCTTTCCTGGCGATTTGCTTTGTTTTTTTCAAATATTGGAAATACAAATAATTATCATTTAATTGTTATGGAAAATATTAA
>MU225905.1:812864-831496 GCA_018584345.1 Thuja plicata | reverse complement strand
GCCATCACGCCACCTTTGCGCTGCTAGGACGCCGCCGGGACCCAGGGACGTCCAGACATCCCCGGGATGGTCGAGGGGTGTCTGGATGTACGAGGGACGCCCAGACGCCCCTCAACCGTCCCGGGGACATCAAGATTGATGAGGAGCCAGATTGCAACAGCTACAGATTGATGAAGATGAGATTGCAATAGCTACAGATGTAGGGCTGGTTGGTGTTCCTTTGGCGGATCTTGATCATGAGGAGTCCAGTAGTTCTAGTGATGAGGAGTTTGCCTTGGGGGATGATTAGAGGCCTCCCTTCACTACATTTTGACATGATTTTGTACTTGATTTGATATCATGGTACTCATTGTAATCATCTTTATGATATTTTGATATAATATAAATAAAAAACTTTTATTTGCCAATAATTTGAATTTTTAATAGTAATTGGTAATTCGATATTCAATGTTGTTCAAGTATAGTATATTGTATTGGGTATGTTATTATGTTCCAATTTTGCTATGTTCAAGTATTTGGTATTATTAGTTCTTATACAATTATACTATTATACATCATTTCATAACTAGCATTTCAAGTACTATACAACACCCGCAACCCCCTGTCGTCGTCCCCCCGACGTTCTCTTGCCATCCCCAAATTGAAGCCCTTTTATTTTCCGTCCTGGAAACCTGTCCCGATGCCCCCCAAAGCCCGTGTTACATTGGAAAATCATGAACCTGGAGCCAACCCAAGGCATTGAATGGAATGAAGAATAAGGAAGGTAACAAACTATGAAATTAAAGCATTTTATGTATAGTTTAGAAATTAAATATAATCTATATGTGAACTCTTTCTAGTATGTATGAAGCCAGGCTTTTATTCCTCCTTGGTTATGCAGGGTAGGCGAAGATGGTGCCCAATGATAATGCAAGCCTTAGGTTTTAGGGTCCAGGTCACCAAGTTTTTGAAAGTCACCTAGTTTTTGTAGTATATTGGATAGAGGCCCACTACTATCTAAATATAAATTTCTTTCTTATTATTAATATAAAGGGAGCAGCCCCATGGCTGCAATTTACTCAGAAAAAAAAGCCTTAGATAGATAAAATAGTTCACTTTTTGTTTATAGTTGTATTTAAAATATCTATATGTTTACTCTATTTTTATTTGAAGAGCTACTTTGGTATGTAATATTAGTTTTTCTTTGGAAATCACTATTCATTATTTGGGTAATTCTTTTGTTTTGTTTTTAGTTTGAAAACTATGATTGATGCATATAGATCAAAGAGCCTCATGTCATTACCATGTTCATAAAAACTAAAAGACGACCAACAAATTATATAATATATGTCAAGTATACATAATTTTATTAATTTCAATCTTATAATAGAGATTTAATTTAGTTTGATGGTTATTTTTCTTATATTTATTTATATTTTATTTTATTTACATTGAAATAATAAAAAATACAAACTTACAAACTTTGAATATTATCACAATATTTTTATAAAATTGGCTGACAAACTTGTTTTGAATTTTTCCTAGCCAAACTTGAATATGAAGATTGTTACTTAGGTTTAACTTACATGAGTCAGGTAATTTTACCTTGAGTAATGTTTCATTGTTCTTCACAGCTACATCCCAAGTTCATAATGATAATTTTTTATTATCAGCAGTGATTCCAGGATGATAGAGAGCTAAAGGAGAAGCATCTTCATGATCACATGATAATGGATCATATATTTGTGATCACAGAGATATTTCTTCTCTAGCTCTCTATCATCCTGATGAGGGATCACACTTTTTGATCTGAAATGTTGATTCAAAAAATTAGACTATGAATTGTAAAAATCTGATGTGTTAAACTTTTATCAATTGTTCTTTCTGCATAAAGTTTTGTTGGTTGATCTTTTTTTATGGTTAGATACTATTGTGGAAAAAAATCCTCAACTAGAAGTATATGCTACTTTGTCTAGAACCTTTAATCAGAAATATTCAAGGCAAGGGAGCCAAAACACACTTAAATACCTTGGCATGGACTGCTACTTCTTTAGTTTGACATAACTTCCTTAGAAACTCATTACATCCTTAGACAAACACTTATTTCATCCTCTCTATTGATTGTTGTGGATGGGTTAAAATATCTTGTGCCCGATTAATTGAGTGCATGTTCTTTGACAGGATGGTTCTTGAGGGCAATGCATTAGACTTTATTGGGCAAAGACTTATATGTGAAGATCTATCACATGGAAAGGAGGCTATAAAAATACCATGTACTAATGACGTAGATGATGCTCCAGCCCCATCATTGGAGTACATTACTAGCAGCAAGTATTATTTCCTGTTTTCTAATTCGTGCTCTAGAACCCATTCTTTTGATATGAGAATTCATCTGGCTGCTATAATTTTTATAAGATGGTTTTATGTTTGGACAGATTCTCAGTGGAAGCGGATGCAATCTTGAAAATTGTGCTAGCAAATGTGAAGAAACAAGCAAAGCCTTGTAGTGGCTGTTATGAGATTGACATAGATGATCCAAAAGCTAGTATTTCTGTTCATGTCGATGTCAATGAGGGAGGACGTGACCAAGACAGACGGATTGATTGGCAAGGAGAGCCAATGCTTGGTCGCTTGCCATATGATTGCTATGGCCTTCTTCAGGTGCCCCTTGAAGGATCCTAATATATAAATCATTTACGTGTTTTGATTCTTCAATTTACATAGCACGGTCTGATCTTTTGACATTTTGATGTTCTAGCTTTAAAGTGGAGTAAGAGATCAATTATACCACACAAGACTTGTTCTCCCTGTTATAACACTTGTAGAATGTACTTTACAGTTGAAATTAGTAGTTCATATAATCAGGATCAAGTTTTGTGTGACTCAGTACAATACAAACAAAGGAAATAAAATCTATCGGTGGCACTTAAAGTAAACCCAGCAAAAATGCCACAAGGGAGCAAAACGAATCTTTACAAGCTAAGATTGCAATAATTAAAGATTTTAAATCACTGGGGGGTGATCTCATAGCGAGTAGATCCCAAACATGCCAAAGGTAAAATGCTATTTATTACAAACATTACAAATAGTCATGAGAGGCTGGCCCTAACCTATACATAGTCATGAAAATCATTTCAAATATTGAATCTGCATCTCCATTCAGCATGACATTGAACACAAACATATCACTCTTCATGCCCTAGTAGTTCATTGAAGACCCCTCAAAATAAAGAGCCATCTTCCAAAAAATTGTTGTAATTGATTGCTGCAGCTTGAAAATCCTTTGGTAATGTGTGATCTGTAATTTAGGTTGATGCTTTGAGTTCTTGTATTTAAATCATCTCCCAATAAATTTGTTGGATCTACAAATTATCCAGTACTACATTGTAGTTGTGTGAAAAATGTTAGTTTCTTCTAGATATAGATCCATAATGTTAGAAGCCTATGTTGAAACCATAGAAGCTAAATAAGCAAAAACACAAGGGTTACGCATGGATTTCATTTGTTCTTGTAGATTACACACTACATCTTTTATTTTTAATTGTTGTAGTGGGGTACAGAGTAGGATAATGAACATTAAGGTTAGTTACTGTGATTAATTATTAGTTATTTGGTAGTCGTAGATTTCAGTTCTCTATTTTGTTACATTTTCTAGTCCTTATATGTACAACATTTATACATAAAAATCAAATGAGATTTTTGGATAGCCTTCTCTTCTATGTTTTGAATTCCTTTAATTAGTATTAGAGTACTAGTGATGAGCCCTTCGTTGTTCAGAATATGGAGATGTGAAATTTTTGCTTGAGAAAGAATGAGGTAAGTTGTAAATGTCGGCCCTTGGGTGTGAGGGATTTTCAAGTCATTTTCTTGTTTCCTTGAAGGTTGTTATTTTATTATTTCCTTGCAAGGTTTCAATGTGAGTTTATATGGTCACTTTGATTCTTAATCAGTTTGACAAAGGATTGTCATGTTTAATCTCTACCAATGACAATGCATTTGCTTGGAAAGATTGTCATGTTTGGCTTGTTCTAAATTCCATGTTGATCATGTGCTTATTTACCAACATGAAGGACTGCTAAAGAAGTTCATACTGCTATTGAACCACAAAAGCTGATGGCACTATGGTGTATTCTTGGCACCAATCCTGGTAAACTGTTTTCTAGTATCACTGTTGCCAATCACTGTCACTGTCTATTGTAGTTGGATTGAAACATGAAATGAACATCCAGTTTTATCAATGCTGCTACCATTGGCAATGGAGTAAAGATGATAAAGTACAGTACTTGTATTCGATTTCTCTACCTATTTGTTATTGCCTAGTTCAAGGAAAAGTCAAGTGCTCAAGTAGGTGTGGTTTGGAGTATGTCAGCCCCCATTTTGAAGTCGTCAAATTTTAAATTTTTTGCATCAAAATCTTTGCATTGAGTAATTTCTAGTTGAAGAAGTCCCTGAGAACCCTCACGTGCTAAGTCCTTTGTCATTTCAAAGCAGAAACATTTGTGATATTAGTCAAAACCCTAGGAGCAGTCCTTTAGTTTGCCGAGATTCACTAAAACAATTAAATCTCAAAATGTGTCCAAGATAGTGCAAAATCCTTTTACAAGGATGTTCCTGATGCTATTCCAAGCAATGTGGCAAATTTTTGAGTTGACCCAATCAGCGGATTGCGAGATTTTATAGCTTCTATTTTCCTTAATCGAATCGTAAAATCCATTAAAATCAATAATTTCTCAACTCAAGAAATGCTAGTTTCTTTGGGTTCTTCTTGTGATGGCATCCTCATCATGCTGGCAAAATCCCATGGAAAAACCTTATTGTGGGAAAACTTTATGCATAGATCTCTAGTTTTGGATTAGTGGGCTTATTAGACAAATTCATGAAGTCTCAGGAGTAATGTCAAACTCTTTTTGAGTTTCTAAAGCTCTTATCAGAATTAAGGATTGCAGTTGATTGTGTTGGCAAAACAAAAGGTATTGGATGATACTCATTTTCTCATATCAAATAAATCGACTCCAATGGATCAAAAGCATTAATGAAGAGGATTTTATGGAATTCTCACATGATTCCACACACAAATTATAAAAAAGATGTATATTCATTATTGCCAGTGGTGACATGTAGTTTGATCACACGTGAATGTGTCAATGTTGTTGGTAAATGCAAGGACACTTGTCGATGACCGAATTAATGTTAGTCTATTCTTGCCGTGTCCTCGATGGTTGTGGAAATCTTCTTTGTTGTTATTAATGGTGAAATTGGATTCGATATTTTACTTCTGTTGCTCGAGGATCTGCTGTAATATGCTGGCCTATTTGTGCCTATTTTTTTTGGTTTTGAACTGGGGTGGTTGTGTTTTGGCAATGGTTTTTCGATCACAAATATAGTCCAAATACACACACACACACTTTAATTGAAAGAAATATGCAGTAAACTTCAGGAATAACACTGCTGAAAATTCCAAATTTAAACTCAGACTTATTGATTTATTGATTAATTATATTGATTAATATATTCATTAATAAAATATATTTATTAATTATGTGAATTTATTAATTGATTTGTTATTGATTGATAGATTAATTAATATATTAATTAACTATATTGACTATTAATTAATATATTCATTAATAAAATATATTTATTAATTATGTGAATTTATTAATTGATTTGTTATTGTCGTATATTAATTTCGTGTTGATATATTTAAGACGAGAGTAATAATGCATTAAATATATATATATATATATTTGTACATCAATTTTGGTGCATGATAGCTATGGAATTAGCTAAGACCATTTATCCCACATTTATAGTGTTGGGGATAAACTTAATGTTTTTATAATCGCGTGTAGGTATGTTAACTGCCTTAAAGGCATGTGGTTTTGGCCCAGCGAGGTTAAGTGGTTGGCGGTTAGTGGCAGACAGCTGGCGGTTAGGGAAGACAATTTTGGTTGGCCCGTGGTTAGAGGACAAACTGCGAGATGTTGACACGTGGCGGTAAAGATTAGCCGGACAACAATCTAAACAGGTGGACAGCTCGACAAATGGTGGGCTCTCGCATGATCGCGCGATCCTAGTCATCAGAAGGAAAAGGCTTCACGCGATCGCGCGAGAGTGACATGTGGATGTGGCTGGCTAGATAGATTGATTACATGGCATAGACCCCAATGAACCAGAGCGTGCCACCTGGAAATTAATAAAATAATGATGAGGTGTAGGAATGACGCATGGAGAACTAATAGAAGATGTCGAGCTGTGGTGTCTCGGGTTTAAATTATAGTTAGACGAATTGCTAACCAACCGCGGTAACCTGCCATGTGTCTGTGATTGTAAAGGTTAGAGAAAGAGCAGGCACAATCCTTGTGTGAGATGGTGAACAAATAGACTTATGGACTTGTCAGATTTTGCCGTGTGGCAGGAGTCGCAGTATGATAAATCAAAATAGTATTGACCAAGGTCACCTGTATTTTTTTGGCTCTATTATCTCATTGATTGACCTTTTCCGTTTGAAGACAGGTTGCCAGAAATGGATTTAAATACAGATCACCAGAAATGGATAAGTATGCCAGGGTAATCCTGTTAGAAGGACTAGTATGATAAGACTGACACGAGAAACAAAAAATATTCAGCAGATTTGAATTTGCAGAGCATCATAATGTTTCAGTAAAACTGCAATGGAATGTGACATGTCTCTGATTACTCACTTCCTTACGCTTGCAGTTACAGGCAGTGGAAGGTAATTGTCTAAACACATTCTATGCAAGTGGACAAGGATTTAGGAGTTATAAATGTAACCATTCCATGGCCTATTTGGCCAGGTATTACTGAAAATGGGTGTTGTTAAGGATAAGCAACGTCTTTGGGTACAGAGGCAAAAAGAGTATTGAGATTGATTGTATGGGGAGAGTATATTGTTTCTAAAGAGCCATTAAAATGGGTCTGGGTTTCTAAAGAGGTATTAAAAGGAGGACCGATTTGCAAACTCGCAAATCATTCGAGCTTCACCTTTTTTATACCCTTTGACTCAAATATACTGGTTCGTTGGCTGGAGAAGAGGACGAGGTGATGTCAAGTCCTTGGGTCGCTCTTTCTGGATTTTTTTCAGTGCATGAGGGAGTCCTTGAACGAGTTCTGATGAGAATCTTGCATCCTGGCTTCTCTTGCATTGCAGCCACGAACTGTGCTATATTGGCCCGACTCTGCTGTTTGTTTCTTCTAATAGTAGCATTCTTGTTATCAACTGATTCAGTTGATGCGTACTTGAATGAGTTAGAGGAGCAACATATCCTATATTGAAATATTATTACTTCCCTGTCAAACATATTAATCTTTTTGACTGTGCAGGTAGGAAGGGTGATGGATCAATTACGGCTGGAAGGCTGAAATAGTTTGTTTTCTTTTGGTCTGTGTCATATGGTTTATAAAAGTGTAACATATCTTTTGTCTTGTTCGGACTGAAGCTTGTTGCCCCCCTTGTTTTATAAAAGGGGATTTCAGGGCCACAAAAAGGGGATTCGAGTTTTTAGAATCAAGTAGCATGTCCTAGTTTTAGAAGAAATAACATTGTAATATTCCAAAAAGGCACTTGAAGTGAATCTGTGTGATTCCTATGAAGGTTTTTTCATGGAGTTTGAAAGTTGTATCATATAAAATAAATAGCAGAATACTTGGTTGATATATAATACTAGTTCAGATTTCTCCAATGTATAATGGTGTTATGTTTTGAATGAAAGAAATCATGGGTTTTATTCATTCAGTTCATTGTTGTGATGTATGTAACTTTTATTTCATGCTGTGATCTAAGTAATCAATTAAATGCTTGATTAAGAGGGCAGATCTGACAGGGTTATACAGGGATTGTGATAAGTAGTCTATACTAGGTTGTTCTTAAAGGGATATTGCAAGGCAATACTCTTAGACCATATTCTATTGATGAAACTATGTTGTATGATGTTATATTATTGATGACTCCGATACCCAATGAGATTAGGCACTAATCTTAGCTTTTGTGAATCTTGCAAATATGTTGTTATTCATATTCTTGTTGTTACCTGCTGCAACAAAATCAATTAAATCATGAATACCTTTACTTCTGTTGTCGGTTAATAAGTTATTTCATCTCATGCTCTAAACTAGGGTGATGTTCAATAGGTGATTAGCCATTATCTAGTATATCCTTGTTATGCTGAACCTTGTATGAGATTTCTGCTTATATCAATGGTAGTCATAGTTTTAATTTGTACTCAAAAACATTAGAGGGAGTCCCCCCTTAGTCTTGCAGAACCTAAAGTGTAGAGGGATGAATTAGTGTCCCTGTTAGTTGGTCCAATCCACTTTAAGGTTTCAAACATTGGAGTTGGCTACTCTATAGAACGTATTGAAGGGTGCACTGGTAGCCTTGTAAGTGTAAAACCTTTTCAGGAACCAACATATCTAATATCATTATTGTTTTGATCCTTCAAGGGGCCTCTAAAAGAGTTAAGTCATAAAATTCATGATGCAAACTAGACCAAACTGAATTTCCTAAATCATTCCTCCTTTCTTCTTCACACAACTCGACATGCTCTTCTTGTGGGCTTACCTCAAGGAGCTCTTCCCTTATATACTCAACATCCATACATTCTTCCCTTGGAAGAAATAAAACTCTAATGTATGTTGCTCTTTGTATTCTTGCATTATCAAGCTTATTGCAACTTTCATTGACCTCTTGCAAGTGTTGTCTTGCTTAGGCAGAAAACATCTTGGCCTTTTTAGCTCTTTATGACTACACTTCACACATTTCTTGTGTCCTCTTAACATCTTCAGTACTATCCATCAACTCCTTTGACTTGTTGTTCATTGTTGATGTTTCATTGTATATCATAATTTCTTCAATCTATTTTTCTTCACGCTCTTTACTTTGCTGATCTAAATTCTTTGTTGGATGTTGTAGCAATTCTTCCCTATGGATTTCATCAATCCCCTCGGGCCTCAACTATTAGTTGTAGCTCTCTAATCTTTGAATTACCTTCATGTTCCCTCGGTGTTGTAGGAATAGCCGTCAAATTTTCTGCTTCTTATAAGGATTATTGAGCCATGCTCAGTTGTAAGCAAACTTCGTCAACTTCTTTTTCTTTGTCTTCAACAAACTTGATAGCGAGGTCCCTATCCCTGAGCAATTGCAAGTAATCTGATTTTTTCTTTTCTAATGCTTCTATGATTATTAGCAACTGTTCACTTGAAATTCCATTTGCAACTCCTTCCTGCCTTTCCTCCCTTTGAGTTTTCTAGGGAAGATCTTCAATGAATTTATGTGTATTGTCAGTTCTTGACAACACTTGTACAATCTTCTCCTCTATGACCACTATCTACTCCTTCAAATCTTGGCTTGCCAAAATTCTCTGTTTGTTCTCATCAAAATGAATAGAACTATTACACAACAAATCTTCTAATTTGCATTCACTTGTAAGAACACTTGTCTCATCAAATGCAATTGGCTAACTTGATGATATCATATAATGAAGTCAGAATAGCATTATGATCAAAATTCATCTCTTCATTACACATCAATATTGATTTCTAAACCACCCACATAAAAACTTGAGCATCCATTACCTGAAGCAACGATTGATTCATTTCCATTGAAGAAGACTTTGTCATTTTGCCGAAATAGAATTGTGTTACTTCTATCTTTTGCTTTGTTTGTCCAATCTTTCTTGGCTTAGTGAGACTGGACTCTGATATATCATCAATGTGCTCATTTGTAATAGATGAAACACATGAGGATTCATTTTCATCCTCATTGGAATCAAAAAATAATTTCCTCATCCTATATTACTTTGCAAACTTCTTGAAATGGGGGTTTAAGTATACTGCTACTCGTAACATATTCTATATTTGCACATTGTTGATTTGTGACATTTGAATAAGTAATAGGGCAATCTTTTTCAATTTCTCTTTTTGTTCTTTTTTACGTCTTTTCCATTTTACCAGTGCATAAGTGATTAGGCTTTCAAGGTCCCTTCCAAGAAAAACATAAATTTTGCCTACATAATTCATTCTCGCTGCCATCATGATTTCTTGTACTGGAAGAACCTCTTTCTGATTTTTTCTTAACACCAAATAGAGGCTTTACCCATTCAGGATGCTCACACTTATGCAATTGTTTTAAAGTCTTGCCATAATTTTGCCAACTCTCAGTATAGCTTTGATAACTTTGCTTCAATTCTATTAGCCCTTCATGTAGTTCCTCCCCAAACGTCTTCATCTTTCTAACTAGAATTAAGCAACACCTTATTGCAACCTTTCGGAATCAATTATGAAATTTACAACCCATCAGTCTAGGAAGATGCATAGCTCTAATACCATTGTAATATGCAGCCCTTTTCATATCTGTTTTTTTTTGTTTTGAACTAGGTTTGTTGTGTATTGGCAATGGTTTTTCAATCAGAAATATATATATATATATATATATATATATATATATATATATATATAAACTTTGCTACCCTTTAATTTAAACAAATATGCAATGAACTTCAGAAATAACACTGCTGAAAATTCCAGATTTAAATTTAGACTTCAATATCCATTTTTCCTTCGAAATAATGACAACCTAGATCATTAAATATCATTTATCATCTAAATAAGTCGTACCCACAAAATGCAGCAAAAAAAAATCCGTTCTGTTCACAAAATCTGTATTTTACGAGCTCCAAAACCTAGCTGACTTCTCCAATATGTCTTCAAGATGGTATGGCTGGCTAGGAAAGTCTTAAAGCAACAAATATTAATATTTGTGAGTTACTTCTGCATCACAAATCCTAGTCGACCCCTCCTAAACTCAAATGTCTAGTTCCCAGCATTTAATCAACCACCAAACATGGTACAACCAGAAATGTAATAACAACAACTAACAATCTTAGTGAAATGCCTCTTCAAGTTGACCTCCTCCTTGGCTGATATGCAGTGCAAACCCCTCTAAATCTGAACTCTGAATGATCAATAAATGCAGTTGTACTTCCTGTGTGAAAGCACCAAGTGATTCTCCAGACTGTATCTTTCAATAGCATGAAGAATGTTGCTCATGAGGGTTTTCATCCTCACAAACCTCTGAGAAATAATCTCCAGGAAACAATCTCTTAAAATCTCCAACCAAACATATTCAAATGAGCTCCAAATGAGCCCTTTTATAATTCTCCAAGGAAGGTTTCGGAAAAGCCATTTAATTTTCACTCTTTAATTTGCATATTTGCTTGCAATTGGGAATAATAATAAAGTGACCCCTTATATAATTTTTAATTAACATAAAGTCACTTTATGAATTATTTTTATATTCACCTTATATCTCCTTATATCGGTGCCTATCTTCATAAAGCACTTTATTAAATTATTTAAAACCTTATAACTCCCACAGCGCCAAGATAAAATCACTTTATAATTCTCATTTAGGCATCTACATAATGCCGACAATGACTATGCAGGGATCAGGATGCACTATTGAATAAAATATTTAATTATTTAATAATTAAAAATAATAATATTTTTTATTTTTTCAATTTTTTAAAATTAATCAAAAATTCTAACCTTCCACAAACAAAAGTGTTAAAAATAAATAATCAATTATTTTAAATTTTTAATTATTTCAAAATTTTGAATAATGGTACATCTTGATCTCTGAATAGATGTTGCCCATAATGTCCCCTTTAAATTTATTAAAATAACATTAAAGTTAAGCATTATATGATCTCTGGACTATAATTAGCTTTCAAATAATAATATCCAGACACCTACGAAACAAAACTAAAAATAGAAATCCATACACTGCTTTGCTGGCATTCCTCCTATGACTTTGTAAAAATAGAAAGCATTGGCAATGAAGATCAGACTATACAAATCTCAAAATTGAAGATACTGCATGCTAAAGCTGAGGGGAGACCAAACTATAACCAGCTATTGGAAAAAGCAGATACTATAAATAGTAACTGCTAAAAATGGTAAGTCAACCTAGATTCCCAACTGACCAAACAATGCCAAAACATACACTTACTAAAAATAGCAGCTTGCTAAAAATAGTAAGTCTGAGATGAGTTGTCCAAAATCACTCCAGAAAGTGTCGTTCAACTCCAATACATCCTCTGAGCTCATTGGTGACATCGAAAACCCCCTATGAACCGGCTAACACAGACCCTGAAAACCAATACCAACCACTCTGCAAGAGGACTTGAAAGTGGGGACATTACATTTGCAAGGAGACTGTGAAAGAAATTTCAAGCCATATTGATACAAAATTAAATAATATTCTTGGCAAATGGTTTTGACAAATGTTTGAAATAATGATCAAATTGTAATTTGACCAAAATGAGCAATATGGTAGGCTTAATCGACAATCATATCAAAGTTAACAAGGCTTCATTAAAATTAACCAAATCTTTAGGTTGCAGTCTTGCAGATGATTAATAAAAAGCAGACAAAGAAAATAACAAGAAAAGGAGTTGTAAATTGATATAAATCGGTATGTTTTGCAAGGATTGTAACTTGCCGAGGACACATAGAAATCAGCATGTGAATGCTTTGCAAACTTGCCAACTCTTTCCAAACTCTGGAAAGGCAAATGCTATATTGGGATTTATATATTCGTCGATAACTTTAACAACAATCATAAGTTGGCCATTATTCCCAAATCACCGACAGCTAAGAGAAAGTAGCTAGCATAACTACCTATGAAACAAATACTTGGAGGCTTCTAAAACTGAAACATGCATGCATAATGTGGATGCACAGGAGAGGCACATTTTCTATTTGATAAAATGCTTAGAAGGCATAGACTGCAATGTATGCATAGAGTGCCTTTGTTGGAAAGACTTGAAAAACATTCAAGCAAATAAAATTTGTAGGTGTGAAACCGAGTCAACAACCTCTGCCAACTTCTCTCCACTCTGAGCAATGATAAGACCTTGCAAATAGGGCATGGGCATCCATCAAGGCATAATGGTGTAGTTGCGAGCCCCCTAGTAGATATGTATGCAAATGTGAAAGCAAAGACAAGGCAAGAAAAAAGTTTGGCAAATTCCCTCAATAATTTAAGTCGCGGCCTATAGAAGATTGCAGATCGACAAACACCCAAATTAGTTTAGTGAACGTCGCAAAGATATTTTATCTCATGACATGCTGCTATTGCATAATTTATGCACAAAATGTCTTTGTTGAAAAATCTTTAGAAGCTTTCAAGCGAATGCAAATGATAGTATTGGAACGATAGTTAACATGCATTCAAAATGGATGGGCATATAAAGACACAATTTATTTTGATAAAAGGCACCATATAGATATGGTTTCATAACACTCTGTGAATGGAGAATACATTGGACAAGTGAAGCATTTGATAATGTTATCTTACAAAGCACAAATGACCACATGATATGCAGAAAAAGCATGTGCAGAAAAGACTTTAGAAACTTTCAAACAAATGCAATCAGATAGTCATTAAAGACTAGGAAAATGGAGATTCTTGTCAGATATTATAGTTAGAAATGTTCTTATAAACATGGATGCAAAACGTGGAACCATAGACAAAGCACTTAAATTGTTTGACGAAACACCTCAAAGAGACGTCATTGTATGTGATGACTGCGGTTATGCGCAAAATGATTTGGTGAAAAGGACTTGACAACTTTTGAGCAAATGCAATGATCACAGGATTGATGCAAAATGAATTTGTTGAATCAGCTATAGAAATTTTTAATAAAATGAAGTTAGCAAGTGTGAAGTTAGAATGAACAACCTTTGTTGGCACCTTTTTGGTTTACATTAAGATGAAGAAATCAGCATGGCAATGAAGTCAACAGGGAGCGGGCATCTGCTAAAACATGTTAGATAAAGGAATTTTGTTAGATGTTTTTGTTCAATATGCTAGTAAACATGCATCGGGAGGATTGCGGCATCATGGACTTGTTATGATTGCATAAATGGATTTTTTGTCACGCTTTAAAACCAATTGTGCAAATGCAATTGGAAGGCCTATAAGGCTGATTTCTGTGACTTTCACCAGCCTCCTTTTTGGCTTCTCAAGATGTGAATTTTTGGACTAAATGCCTCACACAAATATTGTCTAATGGAATGCAATGATTGCAAGATTTGTAGGAAATGGACTTGTTGAAAAGGCTTTAAAACTATGAAGCAAATGCAATCGCCAGGTATGAAGCCATATTTCACAACTTAGTCTGCTTTCCTCCCAGCCTCGAAACACATTATGGATGGTAAATTCAGACGCAGTCAAGGACAGTGGGGACTCAATGAATTCAAATTAATCCTTGCAGCAAGAGTCACACAACAGAAGCCAACGAAAGAAACAATGGATCAATGCAAAATCAGCCTCCTTATTGCCATATAATAAGTTACAAGAGTCTACTGCAAGCAGCAATACATTCCAGGCATACAAGCTTGATTGGAACCTTCAATAGTTTATCTTTTTATACGATCTACAATCAATTGCAACTACATGAACCTTCTAAAGGTACTTTCTTCCGTCCGATCTCTAGACCATATCTCTACAGGTGCTATAGTTCTATTTTGTTCTGTCTAATTCAAGAAATCAATTACAAGAGTATTTAAAGCCTTCACAAACATCAGGTTGGCCCAGAAAGATTACATTTCCCAATTAGAAGAAAACATATTAGAACATATAGGTCAGGACCCAAATCATAAGGATCTCCTTCCAATGAATGGAACATGAATCACGATCCCTCAAGTAGGTCGGCCACAAATGTAACATCATCGAGAAATAAGTTGTTAAGCTTCGTCGAACAAAAAAATCCTTCGCAAGCTCAAAAAACACAAACTGGCCAGAAAACATGAAGAACAATATAGTCCCGCCAAGAATTAGCAAGATTTCATATGCGAAGAAACCAAATGGCATGCGAACTTAAGAGAAGGTTCAACAAGATGCCACAAACACGCTGGAAGGTTTGAAACTGCGAAGGATCCAAACTAAACGAATGCAGAAAGAAACTCAGAGACTGATCTAACAGGAAAAACAGGAAAAAAAATATTTTTTGATGATGCAAGATTGCCAAGAACCCAAGATGCTCCTGCATCAGACACCTGGGGTTATTTCAAAAGTGAGTTTCTCACTTTGCTGGGATCAAAGGAAAACCAAAATGGTCAACCTCAGCCTGAGAAATTCATGAAGAATCTTCAACTGGTCTATCCTTCCACTTGACAAGAAACTCCATATACTGCTTACCTCTTGTACTCCTGCCAATTCTGCTATCCAAAATCCTCTTTAGCTGATCCATCTGCTTCTTAGGATACTGTTGTTCAACATCTTATCCATCACTATTACTGAAATCCGACTCATGAAACTCATACAAATCTGCAACATTGAATATAGGTGATATATCCATGTCCTCTGGTAACTCTACTTCATATGCATTTCCTGAATTAAATTTCCTCAAAACCCTACAAGGTCCAAATTTCTTCATTCTCAATTTGTTATAAGTCCCAACAACAAATCTATCCTTCTGCAAGTACACCATGACTTCGTCTCCTACTTGAAATTATTTGTCTTCGCTTCATGTTTGCTTTCTCCTTATAGGTTTGATTCATTTTCTCCAAATGTTGTCTAACTCCTTCATGCAATGACTTCATAACCTATGCAAATTCTTCTCCTTCGACACTCCTCTTAACATCATGACTGATCTCCCTCAATTCTATTACTCCTTTAGGATTAAAACCAGTAACTATCTCAAATGGGGTCTTCCATATGCTCTTATTTATTGAATTGTTATATGCAAACTCTGCTTGATGCAAGACTAAATCCCAATTCCTTGTCTTCTCTCCAACCAAACACCTTAATAAATTCCCTAAACTACTATTCACAACCTCTGTCTACCCATCGGTCTGTGGATGAAACGTAGAACTATACTTCAAATCAGTCTTCATCTTCTTCCAAAGTGTCCTCCAAAAATAACCAACAAACTTACTATCCCGGTCTGAAACTATGCTTTTAGGTAACCCATTTAATCTCACAATTTCCTTGAAAAATAGGTCTGCTACATGAACTACATCTGTAGTCTTCTTACAAGGTATGAAATGTGTCATCTAAGAAAATCTGTTTACAACCACAAAGACTGAATCATGACCTCTCTGTGTCTTTGGCAAACCAAGTACAAAATCCATACTGATATCTTCCCAAGGTCTGGTTGGCATTGTCAAAGGTGTATACAATCCCACATTCTGATTTCTTTCTTTTGCAACTTGACACACTTTACAATGCTGAACAAAATTTTGCACATCCTTCTGAACTTGTAGACAAAAGTAATTTTCACGTACCAAAGTTACTGTCTTATCAATGCCAAAATGCCCTGTCAATCCTCCACTCTGCTTTTCCTTAATGAGATTATCTCTCATAGAACTTCTAGGTATGCACAACTGACTTCCTTTGAACAACATTCCATCTTGAATGAAATAATCGAACCACTTACTTCGGTCTGCAACAATAGGTTCTCTGCAAGCTTTCTAAGGTTCGGCGAAGTCTGGATCATCCTCGTACAATGCTTTTAACCCATCAAATCTCAATATTGCAATCCTCATTTCAGTCAACAAATTCCTTCTCCTACTCAAGGCATCATCAACTCTATTTGATACACCACTCTTTTGTTTCAACACAAATGTATAACTCTCTATGAACACAACCCATCTCATATGTCTCTGATTTAACTTACCTTCGTTGCTTAAGTACTTCAATGCTTGATGATCAATATACAGTACAAACTCCCTAGGCAAAAAGTAATGTCTCCATTTCTTCAATGCTTGTATTATGGCATAGAATTCCTGATTATACATTGAATACCTTCTTTTAGCATCATTCTACTTTTCACTAAAATATGCAACAAGTCTCCCTTCTTGACACAAGACGACTTCAATTGCATTTCCATTAACATCACAATCCACTTGAAATACCTTATTGAAATTAGGTAAAGCTAAAACAAGTTGTTCTTTCACCTTTTGTTTCAGCAATTCAAAACTCTTTTTCTGCTCCATGTGTCCACTTGAATTCCTTCCGATCACCCCTCATGGTCTCAGTCATCGGTCCACAAATTGAACTAAAGTTTCTAATGAACTTTCGGTAAAAACTATCCAACCCATGAAATGATCTTACTTCTCAAGCATTCTTCGGTGTAGGCCATTCAATAATTGCTTTCACTTTCTCAGGATCCATCTTCAATCCTTCAGCAGATATCACAAATCCCAAATATACTAATTCATCTTTCATGAAAGTACACTTCTTGAGGTTTATTAGCAACTTCTCTTCCCTAAACCTTTGCAATACTTGCTTAACATGCATCAAATGCTCTTCTTTGCTCTTGCTGAAATTCAAAATGTCATCCAAATACACAATGACAAATTTACCAAAGAATTTCTTCAGGACTTCATTCATTAGCCTCATGAAAGTACTCGGTGCATTAGTCAATCCAAAAAGCATTACCAACCATTCAATAATCCTTCATTTGTCTTGAATGCATTCTTCCACTCATCACCTTCCCTGATTCTAATATGATGATATCCACTCTTCAAATCTATCTTGGTGAAATATCTAGCTCCACTCAAACAATCCATCAAATCATCCATCCTAAGTAAAGGGAATCGGTACTTGATTGTGATCTGGTTGATGGCTCTAAAATCGGTACACATACTCCATTGTCCATCTTTCTTTGGTGCTAACACTGTAGGCACTGCACACGGACTCAGACTTTCTCTAATTAAACCTCGCCGCAACAAATCTTGCACATGCCTATTGAGTTCTTCATTCTCTTTTGGTGTCATCCGATATGCTGCCTTGTTAGGCAAACTAGCTCCTAATATCAAATCCATGCAATGGCTAATACTTCGCACGTGGTAATCTATCAGGGACATTATCTGATATGATGTCTGCATACTCACTTAGCAATCCAGTAATTTCTCCTGGATGTTCTTCTATTGTTATAGTCTCTTTTGCTCTCTTGGGTACTAAAGCAAAACACACATTATCGTGCCTCATGCCATCTAAGAACTTCCTGCCATCCACTAAGCAAATTCTTGCACTGGTACACACTTCATTCTTAAGGGGTTCTTCCAAGGGTAACAAATTCTGCTTCATGCCATTAGCAACAATAGTGTACACATTCTTCCTACCATCGTGTATAGCTTGCCTATCATACTGCCAAGGTCTACCCAACAAGATATGACACACATTCATAGGCATAATATCACATAAAACCTCATAATAATATTTCCCAATCTTGAATTTAACTAGGCATTGTTCACTTATGTTCATTTTAAATCCATGCGATCTGATAGGGTTCAGGATGCTTCAATCTCTACAACTTCAATTTGTCAACCAACTCCTTTGAGGCAAGATTATCAGAACTGCCACTATCTATGACAACTTTGCACACCTTGTCTTGTACCTTGCATCTGGTTCAGAACAAATTCTTCCTCTGCAATAGTTCCATATCTTGCTCTCCTTGGTATAGGGTTCTATGACTTATCAAGGTTGTGTTGATGCGAGTTTTGTACCACTACATAACATATAGGACTAAACGCTTGATACAGGATATCAAACACTCAACCCTCTCTTGAAAAGTATATACTCACGAAGGACGTGAGGAAACACTCCAAGGTTCTTTACACCT
>MU225905.1:772602-809160 GCA_018584345.1 Thuja plicata | reverse complement strand
ATCTCATATTCCTGAAAGATTTAGCACAACTCTTGCCCATGCTCCAGACAGACTTGACTTCTCAGCAGGCCAAAATTGCCCAAAACCAACTCTCGAACTTTACTCGCTAGACCAAGGGGCTTGAAAATTGTCGCCCACAAAGACTACCTAAGACCACTACTCCTACTGCTTGCAAAAGAGGGGGTCCCCATTTGCAATGGGGCGATGGTGTGAAAACGTCACAACAGGTTGCTCCATCCTCTGCTTGGTTGTTGTTTACTGAGCCGATGGACTTCTCATCCGCGAAGGTTGTTCACCTACTGCTTTCTGCCTTCTTCTCACAGTTGCCTTGTTTGCATTCAAAGGCTTGGTGTTTTTCTTCGCCACACTTGAAACAAGTGCCACTAAATTTTTTTCTATCTGTGATGTCCCCGAATTTGCAATGTCTGTGGAACAAGTTTGTTAGCTCATCATAGCGACCCTCGTGGGCTAATTCTTCGTTTTGAGGGTCTGTCAGAGAGGACTTACTATTTTGGGTAAGTCTGTGAAAGCCAGTTTCTATTTTTGGATGATGAATTCCAGTGTTTCAATGTCAGTACATTGTGGGATGAGATCAGGAGATGTTTCCAGTCTTTTAATTTAATGATGGAATTATAAGTTATATCATTGGTATTAATGATATCTTATATTTAATGATACTTTATGTTTATTGAGAAGAATATCATTATATCATTTTATATCCTAAGTTCTTATGAAGGAATGATTTAAGTTATGAGAAGTGTCCAATTGAAGATGAGAATTCGAAATCTTGTTGTAGAAGATGCTACATGGATATAAGACTTTCGAAACATGAGAGATCATTCATGCTTATTTTAAAACTTGTGCTTTGGAGAAATGGTGAAGGGTTTGATATTCTGAAACTTATCGAATTGCAAATTCGATTAAGTCTTGTGGCATTTTGAATCAGACATTGAGTCTGGTGAATGGTGTGGTTCTTCTGGAGATCCGTGTGGTGTGAATGAATAATCATAGCTCGTGTCTGAGGAATTACAACAGGGGAGTCTAGCGTTCACGCGGGTTATAAAACGGGTTGCAGACTTCAACGTTTTCATGTTTGTATGCTGCGTAATCATTAAGTGTTGGAGCTGCGTCCAAGATTGGATATTGCGGATGGTAGGCTACAACCCGCGGCCAACATGTAGTGCCGATAACAACATTGGCAATTAGCGTTAGCCAGCAAAGGAGACATTTGGAGGTGGCGTCTTAATTTGTAAATGGATCATTACAATTCCAAAACGCAAGAAGGGAAAAATGGTATTTTCAAATGCAATTAATTTGGTAATCGGTTTAAGTCTTTGCAAAGTTTTTTAGTGATGATGTATTTAGTTTTGAATCTTATATTGGCAAAAATACAAAAAAACATATTTGATTTCTTAAGGTGAAGTTTAGAATTGTTTTGGCAAGTAGTGATTGTGAATTTGAAATTTAGCAAAAGAGCCAAGCAGGCTCATCTCAGTGGTATCAGAGAAAAAATCTTGCCAGCCTGTAGGGAAATTTGGGTTGGAATTATGGATGGTGATAGATTCCGACAGGGATATCACTATGCTCGCAGGGGCCGTAATTCACCACCACCTGGCGACAGGGAACAAGGGAATATGCGAGGCAGGATCCCAGATAATATAAGTGTTACCATATTTTCACTATGCAGTTCTAAATGGTAGGGCTGTTATCAGCCTTGATATTTCTGGTGAAATAAGGTCATTTTGAGTTAAAAGGTTGACTGGTTTAAATGTTCGAAGTTGCTGTCACGTTTCTGGTTCATTTTAAAAAAAATCTCAGAAAATCTGAAGTTGCTGTCCTAAGTTGTCAAAGAGTGCAGATTTCTTTTACAAAGTACAGATGTTTGTTCAAGTTCATAATTGAAATTGAAAAGACGCTTTTCTTATTTCAAATAAACGGAAGAACAACATTTAAAGTAATCCACACAAGCAATGGTTGCTTTCAAAACTAAAACTGGAAAGCGTATTTCAATGATAAACAAAGGATCTTTTTATTAAAAGATATTCAAAACGAAATACATTTTGTACAGCAACCACACAACCCGTGACTTTAGGATAATGCAAACATGCATGCTAGATCAGAAATGCAGGAAAATAGAAGAGATGATTTTTCATTTTCATAAATGAAAAGAAATCAACACAAGAGGGATAAGGGTTAGGCCCCCCATTGCCTGGTATTGTTGGTGTAGTTCTGAAGGTTGTTGTGTGCTGGTTGTTATTGTAGTTCTGGGCTCGCATCCGAGATTCACCTGCAACAAAGAAGAAAGGAGAGAAGGGTCAGTTCATATGAACTGAGCAATGAAGAAAGCTAAGTCCTGTTCTATTATGCTGATCTCTATTCACAGATAAAAATGCAAGACAGCAATACAGAAAACATATTCAGAATCAACAAGAAAAGGAGAAGGTGTTTTATTAATGTTGTTTGCTTCATGTACAGGTACAGGTATGAAGACTAAGTAGGCTGTCGAAGGGGCATGCACCCACTACGCGCATGAAACCTTCCGACTGAAGTCATGGAGAGGCGAAGACCGGGGGACTAGAGGAGGCTATTGAGGGGGCATGCATGAGTTCCTTCTGGCTAAATCATGAAGCTGTTCATACATTTATGTTGTTGAAGGGATGTGTATTTACATGCATAAAACCTTCCAACGTTCATCAATTCAGATTAATTTAAAGGAAGATACTGGTTTGACAAGTTCAGACCCGACTGTTCGAAGCATCAACAAAAGGTGAACGGAGCCATAAAGAGATCATCCATAAAAGGAAGTACACATACATCTCAGCATTGATTACAACAAGGGCGATTAAAGCGGTTCTGAAGAGTTACAACCACATTTATTAGACATCATATAGAGGTCAATGCACAAAAGGTATGACATCTGTATATTCTACCGCATAAAAATTTGATGTTTAGGATAGGCATGTTTAGCCATGACTTCAAATATGAAAGAGCAGTGAAGATTTATTAACCATTCACAAACAAGGGCAATGAAAGCAGTATCAAGGAGCACTAATAGAGTTGCTGTAAGTTACATGGAATTTGTATTTTTGATACAATTATGACCAAGACATGGAAATGTAATACCTGGGAGATAGTGTACACGTCTAAAAATGATGCTGTTATATTCTCATCCAAACAGAGATTCTGAACTTTTAAGGCAGCAACAGGTTAAGTATGTAAAAGAGAAAGAGTACAATTCTATAACTAAAAGAGAGATGCAAAGTTTAAGTACAGTGGATATCAAGAGCAATGTCTTTGCAATGAGCAGCCTTTCAAATATAGACATCCTTAAAGTTTTCTGTTACAGTTTCAAGGACAGCAAGGTGTTTAAGATCAAAACATTGTGTTATCTTCCCCAAGGATAATGATCTTTCCATACAAAACAACAGAAAAGGAAATCAAGATGGACAACAAAGCTGCAAAATGTATATGTTCACATACAAGTAAAAGCATTGATAGCAAATAGTCACACACCATTGTCAGATAAAGGTTCTTATCAAGAAAGAAGACAGTACCAGTGATGCTGTTACGACATTTTCATTGGCAAGGAAGATGAGCATATTCAGTAGAATATTAAAAGATTCATGAACATAATATACAGTGACATTTTGTGGCAGATATACAGCATAATATTATGTCAAAGTATCTTCATGTCATATGGTAATATTGTTGACAACTCTATAATGCATGGCAGAAGTAGCAACCTTATATCATTGATAGTCACTCAACTTTAATCAAAGAGTAAGTTCATTTTCTGTTAGGAGACACGGAGGTATAATTACAGCAGTATCCATATATTCTCCCATCAATGCTGTGTATGGATAGTGCACTAATAAGAGTAATAATGCGTAATTCAACTTCAGGAGCAGCATTCATTGCTAGTGTCTTGAAGAATTAATAAAAGAGCCGCAGCTACGAAGTGTAAATGCAAAGAGTTTTGGGCATCAGCCAACAGTGGAACATAAAATATGTATGAAACCCTTATTATAGGAACAATAGAGCTGTCCCATTTATAAAATATGAAGGCATAATACCTATGCGTTGACATTATTTAAGTCTGTGTATTTACAGTACATAACTGATATATAATGTTGTTATAGTTTTGAGGGAGCTATATTTTCGAACCAGGTTTGCAAATTTACAGAAAAGGGCTCATGGCTGTAGTGGACAACAAGTGCAGCGTTTTAAAGGTTATACAAACCCCATGGCAGTTGTGGTTTCATAGCCGTGAGTAGAAGAGAAAAGAGAGCATTTCAAGTTTTACTCCAGACCCTAGTCATGGCGGCCAAAGAGCAGCAGACAACAACATCTTTCATATTATAGCAAGTAACCATGGCAGCACTCAAATACAAGCAGAGTGTAGGATTTCAGAATCATGGAGGGTTTTTTCAACAACAAACAAAATTGAGCTCTAAACAAAGAAGAGAAGCCATAGTTTTACCGTAAAGTGCAGTCTGGAGAGCTCATTCATAGCAACAAATATATCTCAGTAATCTTACGATGGCATTCAGAGCAACAGTCTTCAATGTCTCAACAAATTCAAACCCTATTAAAAGCGACGACTAATACAGAATAAAGAGCAATAGCTTCCATAAGAAATGCAGCGTGAGAGGAACAACAAGTTTCTCTGTCATTTTAAAATATAGAGGAAAAACGCAGGCAGATTTATGAGAAAAGAATGGTTTCCAACAGCAAATACAGAGCGGCAGCATACTCCATGGTGGCGGCTTCCCTCAAACAGCAGCAGCAAGAGGATCTTGCAAAAACATCAAACCCTACCCTCATGGCGGCGCCTCCCAGCAGCAGAACAAAATTTCACATTTGCAAATAGGAATAGGTCGCATTAGGGTTAAGACACTTCTTTTTGTGCTGCGGATTTCAAAGAGCATGTATTTCAATTTAGGATAAGAGTGTCTTCATTATCGCACATTTTATGAAGAGTTTATTTGATAGTGATTTAAACATTCTGATTAATAATGTTTATTAATATTGTTTCCTTAGGACTTACGCCTGAATAAGATAATTTTATTATGTATTTAAGCTTAAATCATAAGTGTATTAATAAATATTATTAATCAAATCATGTTAATCAAGTTCAATATATTTAATACTTAGTAAATGTTGTAATTTACTTAAGTATTATATGTATTGAATTTATATTTGGATTTGGGATTTTATTGATAATTATATTAAATAGATGTAATGTTAGTAAATTTTATCGTTTACTAAGTATTAGATATATTTAATATAACTATCAATAAAATTCTCTTCATAAAATATACGATCATAGATAATATATATCTTGTCTATTTTTGCCATCTGCAAGTAGAGAGATACACTTAGCTATTTAATAATAATTATAATTATCAATATATCTAATTTTAAAATAGATAATCGAGTTATCCATTTTAGAATTAAATATTTTCTATTATAATTATTATTAAATAAATAAATATATTTCTGTTGTAGCGATTGTTTATTTATTAGTTAAATATTAATGATTATGTTTTAATATATTAAATGTTTTAAAATGAATATTTGTATTATTCATTTTAAGAGATCAAATATATTAAAATATGATCAATTAATAATTAATTAAATAAATAGCATTAGGGGAGAGTTGTCTTTTTTGTATGCATTATTGTGATAATGATAGTTAATTGCCATTGTTATAAGGCAATTAATTATTAAGTATTAAATGCAAATGAGAGTCTTTTTCTATAAGTTGGACTTATGTTCAGTGGAGGGGTGCCTTCTAGGGTTTTGCCTTGGTTATGTCACCTTGCTAGAGTTGACCAACAGTTGACTGCTTATCCTACTCTCATTTCTAGGGGAGGTTTTTTGTTCACATTTAGTTATGCTGCTGTTATGGCCTGTCCACAGCATCTTGGGGTGGTTTTTGAGTTATCATGCAGTTGTCATCAGTTGGGGAGTTGTTTTTGGAGCAGTTTGGGCACAGTTCATGCAGTTATGACCCTCTTTTTGTGGGATTTCTCCTTCTATCCGACCTCCTTACAGTTTTGCATGATTTTGGGAGAGGAGCAGTTGGAGGATCAGTTTGAGTGGTTTTTCAGTGACACTTGGCTTGGAGGAGTTCTTACAGCAGTTGTGCTTTAGTTTCCATCAGTTTGATGCAAAGTAACGAGAACCGGAATCGTCTCGGAATCGGCAAGGCCGAATCGAATTGCGAATCGCCCATGAATTGGAATCGAATCGCCCATGAATCGGCAAATTTAAAAAACCCTTAAAATTTAGAGATTTTAACAGTTTAAAACTTATTTCATGCACCCTTTATTGAATATAACTTAAAAACACTATAACATCATCAAATAGAAGCTAACATACATAAACAAGGAACATAAATGATAAATCCATCACATGCGTTACACGTAGAATGTAAATTGTAGCTGAAGTAAACTCTAAAACTAAATAGCAATCATAGGATCATAATGAGTCAAATCATAGAATGTAATAATGTATTATGTAAGATGAAGATCCATAAGACATCAAATCATAAATGTATGTAAGATGAAGATCCATGAAACCGTGAAACGTATGTTTATCAGTATCTGACAATCTGTAAACAAAATGAAAAAACAAGGCTCTAGCTCAAGCCTCATCATCATCCTCATCATCATCCTCATCATCATCCTCAAGCTCAGCCGCAGTCGCAGCCTCAGCCTCTAAGTATCCTGTCTCTCACTGCCCTCTACAAAGACGTCTAAGGTAGGTCCTAGAGGGCTGTTGAGCCATAGCCCCTGCATGTAAGATGGGCTCATGGACAACACCACTACGGTCTGTGTCGGTGCGTGAGCGTGTGAGTCTGCCAGTGCTTGAACGTGCTCTAGCCGCCTCCTCTGCAATGGCCACAGCCTCAGCCTCTCTATCTACCTAGTCAACCCACTCATGGTCTGCCTCAGTGAAGACCGAATCCACAGCCTCAGTGAGCCATTCTGATTCTGGATCAATCTCCTCCAGAATGATCGGAGACGAGTCAGCGCCCACAATCTGTCTGATCCTAAGACGGAGGTTGTAATAAACAAAGACAAGATCATTCAACCTTTGCACTAACAACCTATTTCTCCTCTTTGAGTGGATATGCTCGAACATAGACCAACTACACACATCCAAAAGCGCTGCTTGGCTGACTTAGAATCCGCATGGCAATTTTTTGAAGTTTTGGGGTTCCAGACCCAAACAATTGCCACCATCTATCTGAAATAAGGGAAAACAAAAACAATTAGTCTCATATACAACTTTAAAATTACAAAATCAAAAACTCAAATGCACAACTTATAAGTCATAAACTTAAGATTCAAAAATATATTATTTGTACCTGGCTGTAGGCTTGTCTGAGCATCTATGGTCATCCTGCCAGAGAAAATTGGCCCTTCTTTATTGTTGAATTTGTCTAGCTCAATGGTTGCAGCTAGGCTATCATCATCACAGCTCAACCTCTGAATCACTGTAAATAGGCCGGTGTGAACCTTGTCATCTGCCTTGAAGTCAGGACGGAAACGGAATGCTGGATTCAAATAATAGGCAGTTGCATGGATGGGTCGGTGGAGCTGATTCTGCCATCTCCTATCAATGATCTCCCAAATAGGGGCATACTTCTCATGCACTCCATACTGGGCTCTAATGGCCTCTTTGGCCCTATCCACGCCCTCATATATGTAGCCCATAGAGGGCTTCTCCGCATCAACAATTCGTAGGAGAGATACGAGGGGCTCAGTGACTTGCATATAATGTAAAAAGTAAAACAACATAAGTTAAAACTTAAATATAAAACTAGAAGTAAAACCAAATCATTAAACAACTAAATAATAAATTGTAAGAAATTTACCTCAAGGATTTCTTTGGCAGGTTTCCAAAAACCATCCTCATCAAAGATGCAATTTGCTACATCTACCCATGCAGTGGTCATAGCATAGGAAGATGTAGTCCACTCGCGGCCAACAATCATTCTCCTCAGTTCTGCCTTTGATGTCAACAAGGACTGCAGTGATGAAATTCGAGGCAAACCTCGTGATGCCAGGACGAGCTAACTCCTTGCCTCCTGTGTAGGCCCTCATTGTGCTTAGGACGAATGAATGATTGTAGATAAACTTGCATATATTTTTCGCCCTTTCTACGCATGACTTGACCCACTCAAGCTTGCCAATTTCCTCCAACATGAGGTCAAGGCAATGTGCCGCACAAGGACACCAAAATATGGTGGGATGCCTCTCCATCAAAAGTTTACCTACATCAATTTTAGATTAATTATAAATTTAAACATGTTAGGAAACTTGGAATTAGAAAAGTTCAAATAAATTTATTTTCAAAACTTGAAAAGTTAGAAGTTTACCTGCAGCAACATAACTTGTTGCATTATCTGTCACCACTTCACCACATTTTCTTCCCCCACGTTTGCTATGACTTCCTCAATGACCTCACATAATTATGTGGCGTTTTTTATATGAGCGGAAGCATCAATAGATTTGATGAACATGGTATATACTACAAAACAATGAATTATCATGGATCATCAACAAAATAGCAATCAACAAATCAAAATTTAAATTATTCAATGACAATCACGATTCACAATTCACAATGCATGTAGGAAAGTAGAATGATAAATCACCTCCACAGGAAACAAGAAAATTGAGGAGTGTTCTATTCCTCCTATCTGTCCAACCATTAGTCATGATGGTGCAACCCTTTTCGATCCACTCCTTTCGGTGGCTCGCAAGCTCAACCTTCATATCCTCTACCATTTCATCTAAAAGGTATCCACTCAACTCATTCTCAGTAGGGGCTTTAAACCCCGGACCATAAATAGCAACCGCATCTATCATGTTTTGCCAATAAGGAGCCCTGTCACAAATAGATTATGATTAGAAATTTAGATGACAAATCATCATGTAACTTCAAACTTAAAGAAAAGTAAAACAAATAAAAAAGAATCAATTACCTGGTTGCAATAAATGGAATGTTGCAAAAGTACCAAAATTTGCAAATTTCTTTTCTAGCAGCATCATGAATCTCCTTGTTCAAACCCATGCCCTCAAGCGTGGGTTGTGAGCCAGGAGTAGTGCGGGGCACAAAGTATCTATCCAATTTGTTCTTCCGCACTGTAGACTGGAATAGGCAGCTGGACTCATTCTCAGTATAAGAACGACTAGCAGTAGCATCTCCATCAACACTAGGCCTAGCACTAGGATAAAAAGGAGGCCTAGAAAAACCCTCTCCAACACAACCTACAGATGCGAACTCAGATGCAGGTGCAGTTGCGGCTGTGGGAGCATGGGAGTCAATAGCCCTTAACTCGTCAAGTTGCCTTTTCTTATTTATTTTTTCTTGTTCAAATTTTTTTAATGCCACTATACAAGTGCGTTTTGCCTCAGGAGTTTGTCTAGTGCAAACCGTGATATCATGTTCAGGTATGGCAGCAATGTGGAATTTGAATCTATAAATGCCACCCGAATTTATCTCTTTACAAAACATACATTTTGTTTGAAATTTAATTCTTCCAGGAAATTCTTCGGTATATTTCCAACATTCATCTTTTTTACCCATCTTGGAAAATGCAATTTAAGGTTGCTGCAGTTAAGAAAATTTAAATAAAACCTCAAAGTTTGAAAATATTATACAAAACAACAAAGCCTACTTTGCAATTTACTAAAACTAAAAAACATTTAAGATTTGCAAATTAAAACTAAAAAAATTGAACAAAAAACAAATAATACAATAACATACAAAAAAACATGAACACTTACCTCTTGCAAATGAGTTGTGGAGTGTTTTTGTTGACTCCTCAGTGCTCCCAATTCAATCTATGGCCTCCCCAAATCGATTTTCAATGCCTTTTGTGCTCTTCCTTCTTGCTGCTTGGAAACTTATGTTTTCTCTTTTCTATTCTTTTCTCTCACCTTTCACTCTCACTTTTCCTCTTTTGCAAATAAAAGACCCTTTAGGGTTATAACAAACTGAAATGACTTAAAAAAGTAAAAAAAAACAAGTGATTTTTTATGTTTTTTTGTTCACTTTTTGGCTCTGCCGCGGGGCCAATTCCTGTAAGGCGATTCATGCGATTTTTCCTTGAATCGGTGATTCAGGCGATTCATGCCTAAGAATCACCGATCTGATTCACCGGCTCCCAAAAAATCGGGGAGGGTGAATCGAATCGCGATTCACGCGATTCATGCGCGATTCTCGTTACTCTGGTTTGATGCCTCCTTTTGTGGGTTTTTTCCATGCATTTGACCCATTCTGGTTTTTTTGGACTATATCTTGTACTTTTACCTCATTATTCAAGACTTCCTTCTTTTTGACCTCTTTTTGCACATTGCAGAAAGTAGGCATCATTGTAAGGGAGCAGTTTGTAGTAGATCCTTGGAGTTTTATATAGAATTCTGATACCTTTTCCAGCTATCTTTTGTGTAATAGTTTGATTGTTTATGATTGTGTTACCACTGATTTTAAGTGATTAAATTGTGAAAACGTTAACGTTTTCCTCTTTATTGCTGATTAAGGAGCCTTTCATAGAATCATTATTGCAGAATTCATCTAGTTGATAATTGTGTTTCACCTATCTGTTTATCTCAAAGTTTTGCTGCAACATCAAATTTTGGTGAATTACCTTAGTAGTGTAGTTTTTGTCTTTAAGCATATCCTTCTACCCTTTTCCTCATCAAGAAGTAGTTTAGGTGATCACAAGGAGGTAGCCGTCCTATGATTTGGAGATTCGTTCCCATTCCCAACAGCGGGAAAGTTTCCATGTTCCAACAGGATTGCGAGGTTTCACACTTTGCATCACAGGTGCAATCCTGATTGACAACAATAAGTAATGAGGGTGACAGAGAGTCAACTGTTGTATTCAGGAATATTGCTCGCAATCAACAGGAGTTGGCAGCTGGCCAACAACAGATGGCCATAGTTCTGCAGAATCTTTCAGATACTCTGCAACATATTACCTTGCCCTAGAATCAGAACAGGGACAGAGATCGGAGGAGTGTGTCAGCTAGTTCACACAAGTCTAGGATAGATCTGACAGGTACACAGGATAGAACGTTGTGTCCTGCTTTTTTGAGACCAGAGGCAGACACTATTAGTTTTGATGAGGAGGCTTCCTTTACGGAAGACATTTTGGCCTTCCACACTGAGTGGGATGCTTTACCTCCTGAAGTAAAGCAACACCTTAATTTCGATCGTTTCATGACTCTGAAACAAGAACGCTCCAAGGGAAGGACAGATGGGCGGCACAGACATGCAAATCAAGATCTCAAGCAAGCCACCAACAAATTGACACTAACTCACTTTGATGGGAGTGGGGAAATGACAGCCAGAGCTTGGATTCATAAGCTCGACACTTATTTGACTTTACATCCAATGTCTGAGGAGGACGCCATCAGGTTTGTGGTTTTGCATTTAGATGGTCTAGCCCATGACTGGTGGTACCATGGGTTGGTCTCTTTACATCATGATCAGATGTTATCTTATGAGGAGTTTGTAGATGGGTTGGTAGAACCATTTGATCAGAAGGATCCATAAACATTTTTTCGGGACCTGGCTCAACTCAGGCAGACCGGTAGTCTGGAATCCTTTATTGCTGAATTCTTGACTCTGTCATGGTTCCTAATATGACAGAGAGACATTTGGTTATGTTATTCACAGAGGGATTACAGGAGCCCTTAAGAGGGTGGCTTAAAGCATTTGATATTCAGTTCTTGCAAGGGGCCATCAAGAAAGCTAAGAACATGGAGTATGCAGCTTCTAAAAGGCAAGCGCAACCTAAATCTTCTACTGTATCTGCAGATGAAGTACCTCCACCAATGGTTGAGGAAAGAAGAAAATCTACTGGAAAATATGATGAGACGTCTCGTCAGGATTTGAGGAGACAATTGTGTTTTTGGTGCAAGGAGGCTTATAGTAGAGAGCACAATTGCCCTCTAAGGCCTAAGAGTAAGGCGAATTGTTCTATGTGGGTGTGCCATGATTAGGTTGAGGCTAAGACTTCTTGGCGGGTTGCTGATTCAGAAGCGGATGAAGTTCAGCAGGTCTCTGCAGAGTTTGGTCCCGATGCCAAACTATCTCCTATAGTGTTGTCCACTGCTGTGCCACTTCCCACTGCTTTCAGACTGAGGGGATTAGTGGAAGGACAACCTTGTATTGCTATATTGGATACTGGAGCTACACACAATTTCATTCATGAGAGTTGCGCGCCAGTGTGGTCTTTAGGTTTAGGAGTTTGCGGGATTTCGAGTTAGGGTGGCCGATGGTTATACCCTTACCTCTACCGGGCGCATTGATCATCTCTCTTTGTTCTTTGGTGGTTACGAGTTTACATCTGATTTCTATGTGCTTGATTTGGGGGAGATGGATGCGATGTTAGGGATGCAGTGGTTACAGAAGATTAAGGAATTCTACCTTAGTTTGACCACGTTGGAGATGAGATTTGAATATCAGGGTAGGAAGTATGTGCTACATTGCCTCTCTGAGGGGAGTCTACGAACTATGTTTTCTTGTGCAGTAGATAGGGAGGATTCACGGAGGCATGAACCCTTTCAGATAGAGTAGGCTACACATCATGTTTCTCACTGTTCTCAGTTTCCCAACTCAAATCAGCAGTTGGGAGCAGTTCACTTTGTGAATAATCCTTTGTTTGATATGGATATCACTATGTCTTATGACAATCCGATGTTTGAGCTCGGTGATAATCCCTTTCAGGTGATGAGTGGGGATGATGATATTGTTGGGGAGCCTATCAGTGCACCGGGTTATTAGACAGTTTCTGTGGATTGTCAGACGGGGTTTGATGAGCAGTTCACAGAGGTATACACTGTGAGGAGTGCATACCGTTTTACAGTTGATCCTCATGTTCAGGATATCTAGCAGTTGCAGAGTACATCGGTGCATCCGTTTGACGACTGGTATGATAGTTTAGTTGGTGCGAAGGTTGGAAGCAAGTTCAGGTTATCGGTTGAGTTACGTCCGTATGGTATTTCGGGTTCAGTCTCACCGGTTCGAGTGTTGAGTGCAGTTTCTCAAACTATGTTGATTGTGTTAGGGATGTTGGAGATATTTTTACAGGAGTTTGGTTATGACAGGGACACTACACGTGTCTATCCATGGGATCTAGGTGGACTATGTTGTGCATTTATTTTTTATGATTGCTTGAGGACAAGCAATCTTGGGCAGGGAGGACTATGATGTCCCCGAATTAGCACTGTCTGTGGGACAAGTTTGTTAGCTCATCATAGCGACCCTCGTGGGCTAATACTTCTTTTTGAGGGTCTGTCAGAGAGGACATACTATTTTGGGTAAGTCAATCAGAGCCAGTTTCTATTTTTGGATGATGAATTCCAGTGTTTCAATGTCAGTACATTGTGGGATGAGATCAGGAGATGCTTCCAGTCTTTTAATTTAATGCTGGAATTATAAGTTATATCATTGGTATTAATGATATCTTATATTTAATGATACTTTATGTTTATTGAGAAGAATATCATTATATCATTTTATATCCTAAGTTCTTATGAAGGAATGATTTAAGTTATGAGAAGTGTCCAATTGAAGATGAGAATTCGAAATCTTGTGGGAGAAGATGCTACATGGATATAAGACTTTCGAAACATGAGAGGAGATCATTCATGCTTATTTTAAAACTTGTGCTTTGGAGAAATGGTGAAGGGTTTGATATTCTGAAACTTATCGAATTGCAAATTCGATTAAGTCTTATGGCACTTTGAATCAGACATTGAGTCTGGTGAATTGTGTGGTTCTTCTGGAGATCCGTGTGGTGTGAATGAATAATCAGAGCTCGTGTTTGAGGAATTACAGTAGGGGAGTCTAGCATTCACGCAGGTTATAAAACGGGTTGCAGACTTCAACATTTTCATGTTTGTAAGTTGCGTAATCATTAAGTGTTGGAGCTGCGTCCAAGATTGGATATTGCGGATGGTAGGCTACAGCCCGCGGCTAGCATGCAGTGCCGATAACAGCATTGGCAATTAGCGTTAGCCAACAAAGGAGGCATTTGGAGGTGGCGTCTTAATTTGTAAATGGATCATTACAATTCCAAAACGCAAGAAGGGAAAAATGGTATTTTCAAATGCAATTAATTTGGTAATCGGTTTAAGTCTTTTGATGTATTTAGTTTCGAATCTTATATTGGCAAAAATACAAAAAAACATATATTTGATTTCTTAAGGTGAAGTTTAGAATTGTTTTGGCAAGTAGTGATTGTGAATTTGAAATTTAGCAAAAGAGCCAGGCAAGCTCATCTCACTATTGTAGCTACTTTGTCCTTCTTTGCGATAGGAAATTCTATCATTTCTATGGTAGCGATCGCCATCCTTAACTTTTGACTCACTTTTGCCCTGATCTGCAGATGGTCTACCTCCTCCGGAATTAGAACTGGATCGACCTCTCTAAAAGTTTCCTCCTCTACCTCTTTGCCTTTGTTCATGCCTTTTGTTCAACTTTTCTTCAACCTTCAAAGCCCACTTGTAAGATTCTTCCACACTCCTAATCTGTATCAGACTGATTTCATCCTGTATTGACACCCTCAAACCATTAAGGTAACGAGAAACTTGTTTAGCTTCATCATCTACATGCCCGAATCTTATGTTTAGCTTGTAAAACTCCTCGGTATAACCTTTAACACTTAAGTTTTTCTGCTTCAAGTTCTGCAGCTTCTGAAACAAATTCACTTGGTAATCTTCAATCAAAAACTTAGCTTTTAATTTATTCACCATTCTATCCCAATATTTGATCTTGTCTTTACCCCTTCTATGTCGATTTGTCTGCAAATGTTCCCAACATAAAGATGCATGCCCTTTCAACTTAATGCTAGCATATTTTACCTTCCTTTCCTTGCTGGTTCCTTCAAATTCAAAGTACTTTTCCATCTCGGTGATCCAATCTACCAACTCATCAGAATCCAGTTGACCATGATAATCTAGTGGATTGAAATGGGGTCTCTTGTTTAGATTGGTCAAAGCCTTGACGAACCTCTCTTCCTCTTGATTCAACTCCGGTTTCTCTTCATTGTCCAATCCTCCCCTTGCCTGGTTCTATTCGTCTCCTTCGTCATCACTTGCATCTTCAATGTGTTGTCCTCTCCTCTTAGCTGTTTCCACCGCTTCCAATCTAGCAGCAATTTGTCTCAGCATATCCAAGATAGTTGGATCTCCATTCCTCGCTCCACCTATAGCATTTCTTCTGGCCATCTTCACAATCTTCAGCAACTATAAGTCGGATCCTCTCTTCCGCCACCCCACAAGCAAATCCTAGGTTGCAAAACCTTGCTTTGATACCACTTGACGCAGTCTAGGATAGTGGGGAGTCAATGAGTTCAAACTAATCCTTGCAGCAAGAGTCACACAACATAAGCCAACGAAAGAAACAATGGATCAATGCAAAATCGGTCTCATTGTGATATAATCAGTTACAAGAGTCTACTGCAAGCAGCAATACATTCCAAGCATATAGGCCTGATCGGAACCTTCAATTGGTTATCTTTTTATATGATCTACAATCAATTGCAACTACATGAACCTTCTAAAGGTACTTTCTTTCGTCCGATCTCTAGACCAGATCTCTATAGGCGCTATGGTTCTATTATGTTCTGTGTAATTCAAGAAATCAATTGCAAGAGTATTTAAAGCCTTTGCAAGGATCAGGTCAGCCCAAAAAGATTACATTTCCCAATGAGAAGAAAATGTATTACAACATATAGGCCAGGACCCAAATCATAAGGATCTCCTTCCAATGAAGGGAACATGAATCGCAATCCTTCAAGTAGGTCGGCCACGAATGTAACATCATCGAGAAATGAGCTGTTAAGCTTCTTTGAATGGGAAAATCCTTCACGAGATCAAAAAACACAAACTGGCCGGAAAACATGAAGAACAATACAGTCTCACCAAGAATTAGCAAGATTTCATATGCGAAGAAACCAAATGGCATGCGAACCTAAGTTAAGGTTCAACAAGATGCCACAAACATGCTGGAAAGTTTGAAACTGCAAAGGATCCAAACTAAACGAATGCAAAAAGAAACTCGGAGACTGTTCTAATAGGAAAAACAGGAAAACAAATATTTTTGGTTGATGCAAGATTGCCAAGAACCCAAGATGCTCCTGCATCAAATTCTGTCAGATATTAAAGTTAGATATGCTCTGGCAGACATGCATGCATAATCTCGAATCATAAACTAGGTACCAAACTGTTTACCAAATCGTCTCTTTTTAATATGCAATCATAGGCAACGCTCTTGAAGTGTTTGACATAACGCCATGTAAAGAGATGTCGTCACAAGGAATGAAATGAGATGATAGTAGAATGTGTGTGGAAATGGATTTTGCAAGAAAACTCTAAAGATCTTTTGAAGCACTCTCGGGCACATACTAACATTGTAAGTTGTCTCTAATCTATTTGGTGGATGAGGGTTGTACATGCTATATTCACATGAATAGCATTATGTTTATATTTAATCAATGGGTGTCCATGGTTGACCTTCATATGCGCAATGGCGATTCTTGAGGATATCCTAAATTTTATTGTTAGGATTCCATTTGGGTCGTGGTGCTTGTGTCAACATTGTTTCTTGATGCCCGTGGATCATATATGAATATAGCTTGAAAGTTGATATGTGGAGACAAATCACATTAGAGACATGAGAAATCTATGCAAATTGAAGTAACCAGCTTGGAAAATATAGGCGGCCCATTGATATTCAACTACAAGTTGAGAACCGTTCCTAAATTACTCGAGTAAAGTTGAAAAAACATCTAACACCGATTGAAAGAAAGAAAAATGAGATTTAGGCATTAATAAATTGTTCTCAATCGCTGACTTTAGCTCAGAAATGGTTGTTAGTGAATACAATCAAAGGTTTTATTAAAAGTGGAATATAAATTTGCAAATCGGTGTATGCCTTTTAATGTTTATGGATACTTGTTTGAAATACTTATAAAGAGGGAGGTGGGAATACAAATCGATTAGTTATATAACTGATCAACTATAAAAAAAACTTTGGAAAGAAATCCTTGGAATAGCTTTTACACACCCATCAAAGAATAAGAGGGATCTCATTAGATGTTGTAGTTCCTTTAGCAGATATGTGTGTAGAAAGTGGAAGCAAAAGACAAGTCATGTGAACTATTTGATAGAGAGTAGTGAAGGGAGGACTTCTCATGGATCACGATGATTGCAAAGTGCACACAAGCATCAAAGCACAAGTGCCCAGTTTGATATGCATGTAAATGTGGAATCATAAAGAAAGACCAGAATAGTTTGACAAAATGTCTCTTGGATAGTTGTCCTTCAATGGATCGAGACTTAGATTACAATGCTCATCACTGAGAGCTATTGCATTTGTAAGATATTGGTGTTTTCATTGCATATTGTTGTATAGAGCTAGTGGATAATGAATAGTGATACTTTCATTCGATGAGTGAATATATCACTTTCATCCTATAAATGGATCATTATGTGTGTATTGTTGACTTCGTACCTATGGTGACCATGAACGCTTACATGCTTAAAGGAAATGTAGCATCCTTAATTGCTAATGCATAGTTTGTGTACTAATGGGTGATATACCAATCTATCAACATGTTATAATGTTTAAGCATTTCCATCCTTACATTGAAATCCAAGATTATCTATTCATTTCAATGGCAAGATACAAGTTTTACATTCTCAGTTACGATGGCGATGAGATTGTTACAAGCACCAAAGATGAAGCACAGAGAGATGGAAAAGTACTGGATCATAATGCCTATGGGTTAAAAGTTCTAAATGTTCAATGGTCATTTTCTAAAAGTGACTCATATCACTCATTGCAACAAGTTAGAAATTGTACTTTGTTTCTTAAAAAGTTAGGAAAATCCTAACTTGACAAGTAGGAGATATTTTCCACAACAGGTCAATGAATTTGACTAAAAATACTACACAGTTGAATCCTGATAGCAATGTCACAAAATCCTAACTTGTTTTCAAAAAGGTAGTTACTGGAAGTTATCACTTAGGTGGTTACCTAAGTAATTATCTTAAGTAAAGACAAGGAATTTATTCTGTTAGCCTATACGTACAAGGCTTTTGCATTGTAAAGGGGGGACTCTTACAAAGGGGAAACTCTGGGAATTTTCTAGAGAAACTTTTGGAGAACTTCTATGTTCACACTTTATACAGAATGATTCATGAACTTGTATATTTTCATAAAGATAATAAATGAAACATTTGAATCGTATGTTTTGGATGTCCCGTTCTATCATTACTAATCTCTGATATATTAAATTGGTAATCCTTTTGTTTCATTGTGCAAATCATAATTTATCTATTAAAATGTTTATAATTTGTGCAATTGATGTAATGATACACATGCAGGCTTTGGTATCTCATTTTGAATGTGTTGAAGTAGTCTCTCTTTGTACGTTGAGATTCATCATTCTTAGTTCATTGTCATTGCATGTCTAAACATATTTGGGGATAACCCCCTTAATAATTGTTAGTAGTTGTGAAATCCTATTTGGTATTCATAAGTTTTCCAATAGGGTTTATGTTATTCATCTCTCTTTAGCTTTGCCTTGTATCCATTTTGTACTTTTAGCTTTAAAAGTACACAAAAATCTCAAATACCCCCATCATACAAGGGAGCTTCACCTCTCAAACGCAGAGGAAGATCATAAATGTCACAACGGTTTCTCCAACTATGAGCACGGTTGTCACTGCTCCTTGGGCAAATAGGGTCAATTTAAAAGATGAATTCGCAATGACAAATTTGTTTACCAACGGAGTACTAGGTTGTTTTGTGGAGAAATAAGGGTGTTTAGCAAGGTTACCCGGAGACGAGGAGACTTTGAGGTCTCTGGTACCGGTACACTTATTTTTCAAAAATAGGAGGCAGGGGTACTTGGAGACGACAATTTTTTTTTTAATATAATTTAATAATTTTTAAGAAATACCATAGATTCATAACATAGTGCTTTGAAAACAAGAACAATGGAAAGTTATAAGTATGAAGTTATGGACATTGAACATTAAAAGTTTATAGAGTCAAAGACTAGTACTAAATAGTAATGTCATATTAAATATAGAGTCAAATAGTTCAAAAGTTCAAAACTCTTATTGCATATCTCATAGTCATATCTGATTTTTGAATATTGCATATGATCATAATCATATCAATAATCAGATTAATAATCGCTGAGATTATCATTACATATTGAAATTTGAAATTCAAAAATATATAGTTTGATGCTAAATCACTGATATGCAAACAAAAAACTGAAAACTGTAAACAAAAATCAGAAATATATCTATCTCATCTACTCCACAAGGCTGTGATCATCCATCTCAAGGTCTTCAGCTATGATGTTGTCTAGAAACTCGTCACTCTCCAACTCAGGTTCCTCTGATGGTATTATAACTAGGGGCAATTCATTAAGGCCATCTGGTTGCAACATATCCATCATAATGATAATATTATTATTAATTATTTATAACATTTATTTATAATTTTGATCCTCTTATTAGTAATTATTATATCAATAACAATATATTATTAATAATTAATAATTATGATATATTGTTAATAATAGATTATTAGTTATATAGTATTATTTATTATTATATTAATAAATAATATATTATATAATCCAATAACTATATGTTATTATTTAATATTTTATATATTGTAATTTATTATTTGTTATATTAATATTTAATTATTTATTTATTTGAATTTTTTCTATTTAATATTTATTAAAAATGTTAAATCATAAATGGCCTTGCTAAAAAAACATTCGAATAAGGGTCAAAATCATAAAATGACTTAATGTTGTATTTTAAATTTGTTTTTTAATTAGGAAACGTGGGGGAGACTTCACCATGAAGTCTACGGCCTTTTTCGAAGTCTCCGGAGACGCGAAAAGTCTTCGAGACGTGTCTCGGTCTCTGAGACGCGTTTGGAGGGGGGAGATGGGTCTCCGGGTAACACTGGTGTTTAGAGTGATAAGGGTGTAATTGGATTTATAAGGTGATTATGTGTGCTTGAGATATAAGGCTAATCTCTTCTTCATTTACAAGCATTATACTTTGATCCTCACTTAGATTGTGATGAGTATTTTTCAAGTTGTTTTTTAATTCTGCATCATGGGATCTACTTTGTATGAAGATGGCATTTCATCTTTATGCATTAAAACTGTCAACTTAAAAGAAGCTAATCAAATAGCATGTCATATCCCCTTCTTGAAATACGATTAAATAATAAGCAAGAATAATTAAATTAAAAATATAAAAGAATAATATGAAAAACAAATAAATATTAGTTAAGTTAAACAAAAGGTCAAAAGGCATGAATGGAAAAGTTCTCCCCCGAATGAGGTATAAAAGGGAGAGATGAGAACTTCATTTAAGGGAAAAGGGAAAGAAGAAGAAATAGTGGAGCATAAGAATTAAAGAGGCATTAAGGGAAAGGAAAGGGGAGAAAATAAGGAAGTGACTTTTAAAAGGTGAAGGGTTGTGACTCTTTGAAAGGGTCGTGATTATGAAGGGTTGTGACTCTTTGAAAGGGTTGTAATTATGAAGGATTGTGACTCTTCCAAAGAGGGATGATGAAGGGTCATGACTCTTGGCAAAAGGCAGACATGATGAAGAGGTTTGACCTCTCCCTCACATGGGAAGATATAAAGGAGAAGAAGGATCAAATGGAATGGGGAAAAAAGGAGTAGAGGAGATCTAGAGCAGATTTAGAGCAAAAGTATAAGCAGAGATCTGAAATAAGAATTGAGAAGGAAAGAAGAAAATAAGAAGAGGATATGCAAAATCTTAAATGGGATATATGCAGATTTGAAAAGTAGTAAAGACAAGTTTGATAAGTGAGAGATAGGTGAAGGTTACATAAGGAGTGAAAGGGGCAACAATTGTTGTCAAATAGATGTATCTTTTCATAACCAAAGGGTGTGACCCTTTCATAAGGGCATTAACAAATGAAAGGGTGTGACTCCCTCCACTCAAAGGAAATATTAAGGAGGAGAAGGTTCCATTTGAAGAAAAAATAAAAAAGGGGAGATCAATTGGGAGAATAATATATTATTCTCAAAGGCAACAATGAATAGTGATATTAATACCTCACAAGATAAGTAATTCCTGCGGTGGAATGGACCATGCTACATCATACAAAGGCACTAGATAAGGCCTGCAGTGGAATGGGCATGAGTTACATCATACAAAGGCACTAGATAAGGCCTATGGTGGAATGGGCATGGGTTACATCATACAAAGGCACTATTTATGGAGGATAGTCCATATGGGAGATTGAAAGTAATTGCAATAAGGGGGAATGGTGAGGTCTCACTAGGTACGCCAACCTCGTGAAGCATGGGGCCAAGGGGGACGAAGTTTCCACTCTTGGGCCTGTTGTTGAGTTAAGGGCACCCTATTGTAATCCTTCCACCAACGCATAGGGGAGAGCTATTGTGATAGTTAAGGAAAGGATCTTTGACCATATGAAGTGAGTAAGATAGAGTGATGGAGGGGAATAGTGTAATGGTTCCTCCTGGTACGCCAACCCCATGAAGTATGGGGCTAAGGGGGATAGAGTTTCCGCTCTTGGGCCTAGGGCAGAGACAACAAGGGCACCTCATCATGTCTTTCTTATGTCATTCCTCTTTATGGTTAAGATCATGGAAGCTAAGTGCTATAAGTATATCTCTAAAGCTTAAGGTAGATTATATTACACTAACAATATAATTAGTTTGTGTGTGTGCGCGCACTTGTCGCTTATTTGGTGATTACAAGACCTAAGTCAGGATTTACCATGTTAAAAGGCATTATAAGTGGTAAAGTTCTATCTTTAACCATCTTACAATTCTTATTTTAGTGGAATTTGTGATTCTAGGGAAAAAATTAGGGCAATCCCAAAATGGGGACATTACAAGTGGTATCAGAGCATGTTCCTGCTAGCTTGGGGGACATTATGATGAATTAATTGCCGCAAGAGATGAATCTGGTCTTGATTGGATATTCCTACCTCTTGTGGGGCAAGTGAACTATATCTACATATATTTGTATGTATGCTTTGTTTTTTCATGCATATGCCTTGTGCTTGGATATATTCGTGTCTACTTTGTGTATACTCTGTGTTTGCATATATCCATGTGTGTGCTTCGTGTTTTTATGTGCATGCTCCATGTTTTGTTCATAACTAATGTGTTTCTAAAAAAAATCCTAGTTTATGACTTCTTGAGGACAAGCAATCTTGGGAAGGGTGGATTGTCATATCCTCTTCTTGAAATAGGATTAAATAATAAACAATAATAATTAAATTAAAAATATAAGAATAATATTAAAAATAATTAAATATTAGTTAAGTTAAACAAAAGGTCAAAAGGCATGAATGGAAAAGTTGTGTCTCCCTCAAATGAGAGTATAAAAGGGAGAGATGAGAACTTCATTTGAGGGAAAAGGGAAAGAGGAAGAAAGAGTGGAGCATAAGAATTAAGGGAAAGGAAAGGGAAGAAAATAAGTGACTTTCAAAAGGTGAACAGTTGTGACTCTTTGAAAGGGTTGTGACTCTTCGACGGGGTTGTGACTCTTTGACAGGGTTGTAATTATGAAGGATTGTGACTCTTTGAAAGAGGGACAATTATGAAGGGTCGCGACTCTTGCCAAAAGGCAGACATGATGAAGAGATGTGACCTCTCCCTCACATGGCAAGGATAAAGGAGAAGAAGGATCAAATGGAATGGGGGGAAAAAAGAGTAGAGGAGATCTAGAGAAGATTTAGAGAAAAAGTAAAAGGAGAGATCTAAAATAAGAATTGAGAAGGAAAGAAGAAAATAAGAAGAGGATATGCGGGTCTTAAATGGGATATGTGCAGATTTGAAAAGTATAAAGACAGATTTGATAAGTGAGAGATAGGTGAAGATTAAATAAAGAGTGAAAGGGGCAAGAGTTGTTGTCAAACAGATGTATCTTTTCATAACCAAAGGGTGTGATTCATAAGGGCATTAACAAATGAAAGTGTGTGACTCTCTCCACTCAAAGGAGATATTAAGGAGGAGAAGGTTCCATTTGAAGAAGAAATCAAAAAGGGGAGATCAGTTGGGAGAGAATATATTATTCTCAAAGGAAACAATGAATAGTGGTATTAATACCTCATAAGATAGGTAAGTTCTGCAATGGAATGGACCATGCTACATCATACAAAGGCACTAGATAAGGTCTACGATGGAATGGACATAGGTTACATCATACAAAGGCTCTAGATGAGGCCTACAGTGGAATGGGCATGGGTTACATCATACAAAGGCACTATTTGTGGAGGATAGTCGATATGGGGCATGGAAAGAAATTGCAATTAGAGGGAATGGTGAGGCCTCACTAGGTACGCCAAGCCCATGAAGCATGAGATCAAGGGGGATAGAGTTTTTTCTCTTGGGCCTAGGCTTGAGTTAAGGGCACCCTATTGTAATCCTTCCACGAACGCATAGGGGAGAGTTCTTGTGATAGCTAAGGAAAGGATCTTTAACCATACGACATGAGTAAGATGAGTGATGGAGGGAAACAGTGTAAAGGTTTTGCTAGGTATGCCAACACCATGAAGCATGGGGCCAAGGGGCATAGAGTTTTCGCTCTTGGGCCTAGGGTAGAGACAATGAGGGCACCTCATCATGTCTATCTTATCTCATTCCTCATTATGGTTAAGATCATGGAAGCTAAGTTCTATAAGTATATTTCTTTCATAAATCTAAATATGCATGATATTGTTCCCTAATCCCTAGGTTAGGATTGTATATCTCTAAATCTTAAGGCAGATTATATTACACTAACAATATAATTAGTTTATATGTGTGTGTGTGTGTGCGCGCACGCACGTGCGTGTGTGCACACACTTGTCCCTTATTTGGTGATTGGGGACCTAAATCAGGATTAACCTTGTTAAAAGGCATTTTAAGTGGTAAAGTTATATCTCTAACCATCTTACAATTCTTATTTTAATGGAATTTGTGATTCTACAGCAAAAATTAGGGCAATCCCAAAAAGGGGACATTACATAGCAGAATGTTAGAGGCATTATCAGCCTACTTTTATGTAGTTTTGTGCTCAATATATTTTTCTACAATAGGAAATAGATAGGTTGTAATATCATACACTCGATTCTTTAGCATAGAAGGAAGATGTTGAATGTGTTCCTTCTTCTAGCGCGTCCACACAACAAACAAGTGAAAACCCCATAGTGAGAGTTTGAGAATCTTAGAAAATGAAGGGAAATGTGTTCTTGCTTATAAGGGTATTGTTGAGTCTTATGTTCCAAAGTATTCAAAACCCATCAAATTTGTATCTAGAGGGCTTATGAATATATGCCAAGTTGAATCTTCCTTTGCCAATATCAAATTGGTTCAATCAAAATTGTGTTCCTATTGTGGTCATCTTACTCATAAATTAGTTTCTTGTTTTGATATAAACCCCTATTCTTTATGTGGTCAATATACTCATGACTCTTCTCATTGTTTTCAAAAGGAAGTGCATAAACCTATATTGTGTTGCAAATCCTTGTTTGAACCAATCCCAAGGGAGACATATAATGCTTCCTAAGATATTGCAATTATGACACCTTTGATAGAGATTGAGCTAGATGCTTCAAATGAGGTTATGTTGAGTGTTGTTGACGTGCATTTCATCTTTACGCATTAAAATTGACAACTTAAAAGAAGCTAATCAAATAGCAGAATGTCAGAGGCATTATCAGCCTATTTATATGTAGTTTTGTGCTCAATATATTTTTCTACAATAGGAGATAGATAGGTTGTAATATCAGACACTTGATTCTTTAGCATAGAAGGAAGATGTTGAACATGTTCCTTCTAGCACATCCACACAACAAGCAAGTGAAAACCCCATGGTGAGAGTTTGAGAATCTTAGAAAATGAACAAGGGAAATGTGTTCTTGCTTATAAGGGTATTGTTGGGTCTTATGTTCCAAAGTATTCAAAACCCATCAAATTTGTATCTAGAGGGCTTGTGAATGTATGCAAAGTTGAATCTTCCTTTGCCAATATCAAATTGGTTCAATCAAAATTGTGTTCCTATTGTGGTCATCATACTCATAAATTAGTTTCTTGTTTTGATATAACCCCCTATTCTTTATGTGGCCAACATACTCATGATTCTTCTCATTGTTTTGAAAAGGAAGTGCACAAACCTATATTGTGTTGCAAATCCTTTGTTTGAACCAATCCCAAGGGAGACATCAGATGCTTCCTAAGATATTGCAATTATGACACCTTTGATAGAGATTGAGCTGGATGCTTCAAATTAGGTTGTGTTGAGTGTTGTTGAAGCTCCTTTTGGTGATGAGAATGTTCTTGGTGATGGGCAATGTTATTGGTGATAACAAGATTGATTATGCTCTTCTTCAAAGTGTTATAGATTCCTTTTATGCTCAAGTTGCCTTTGATGATTTATATGATTTGTTTGCATGATGTTGATGCTGTTATTGCAGAGGATTGTTTCTATACATTTTGTAGGTTTAGCGTGCATCCCTTGTAGAGGGTACCTTTGTTGGTATGTGTATGACAAGTTCAAATGGAGCCTTCACAGATTTGAGTGTTGTATGCTTTAGATGTTTAGTAGATTTGTTGATTCTATGGCATTGCTAGTTTATTTCAGATTTTTCTTAAGTTGTTGATAGCTTTGGAGTCTTCGACATAGTTTCATCCTAAATATTGCACGCTTCAAGATTGGCCATGAGACAGGTCCCAGGATTTTTAAATATCCAATTTGATTAAATTTTTTGAGATTGTAGGCTACAAACTACAGAGTTTTGGACACTACTGATAGAGATGAGATGACTATGCATGGCCACGATTTGGAGCGGGCACCAATGATGAGAGTGACTTGCTGATGGTCAATTTTAGATTGATCATCCTTGATTGGACAGTGATTGCATGGATTATTGGAGAATGTAATTTTACAGTGTTACCCCGAGTTTCCGGGATGAGGACGGCAAGGGACGGGGGGATGGGTTTCCGGGACGGCAAATTTTTTTGTCGATTTTGGGGAAGGCAAAGGGGACGGCTATGTAAATACAGGGAAATTTTCAAATATATAAGGAAATTTGCAAGTATACATTACATTCATATGAAAATATGGACAATGCATGCCATTTAAACATCATATAACCTTAACATACAACATTTCAATGCCATTTCAATTCATTATCGGATTGTCAATATGCATATGCTAACAAAAATATAAGTTTAACATAGAAACTAAGAAAAGTAAAACTAAAAATGCTCAAAGGCTTAGGTGCTGCCATAAAGTTTCATCATCTTGTTCATAGTTCAACATAAAAATCAAAATATAGAAAATAAAAATGAAGCACACTACTCCTATTCTTCTACTGCCAACATGGCATCAAAATCAGAGTCCTCTGAGTCACTGCCACTATCATGCTGCACTAGAAATGTGCTCTCATCCAATGGAACCCCAACCAATCCTGGTGCTGTCTCATCCTCGTCAATCTGGGCTGGATCTTCAGGGTCAACATCGCACCGTAAAGCTAGAGTCTGCCTATACTCTGGAGTCTGACGATCCTCAAGTCGAAGAGCACTATGCACAGCCACTAGCTTCTCTGCTCGTCTAGAGGTAAGTCTATTCCTCTTGAGGGAGTGAATAAAGCCATATGTAGACCAATTCCTCTCTGTAGCTGAGGAACTAGCAACCTGTGAAAGGAAGCGAGAGGCAAGCACTTTGAACTCTAGTGTATCCCTCCCATGCCACGTCCACCATCGAATAGGATCCCTTTGTGCCAAAATCACTCTATCCAACCTCGCCTGTGGTTTACTCAAATTTTGGGCCACGAAGTTGTGTGAAGTCAAGGAACTGTGTGCGAAGAATGGAGGAATCTCGCCCTGGGGGTGGATACATCTTATCAATGGCTTGTGTGAAACCATCTAATACCTCAGGATTATCACATGGGAGGACCCTTCCATCCAATTCTGCATACCATTTGGGATTTAGAGCATAGGCTGTCATATTAAGCGGGGTATTCATTATGTTCTACCTCCATGTCACAATGGGCCTAATTTGCTGCTCATAAAACCCCAAAGTAGGATCCTTCACTGCAATTGTTTTCTTTATCCTCCCCAACATACTGTCAAATGCCTCATATATCTCTCCAAGACTAGGAGAGTCAGTATCAGCATATCTAATGACCTCTACGATGGGTAAGATGACAGAGCAAAGATATCTACAAGATGCAAACAAAAATTAAAATCAGAAATTTTAATTTAATATGAAAATCAGCAAGCAAAAGACTTAACATTTAATTTTAATTTTTAAATAAAATCAGCAACTTACTTTGTTGTGGACCACCAATTGTCATCAAGGATCTTTTGCTTCACTGATTTTCCTTCAGAGGAGCTAGAATTGGACCATTGGGTCCACTCTGGATTCACCACCATCAATTGGAGAGCCTCAAGCACTTCAAGCATCCTCTCCATCAAGATGAAGTAAGTGGCATACCTATAATTAAAACTTAAAACTTAAAAGTAAAACACATGCAACGATAATTAAAATAATTTAATAATCTAATAGATGAAGTAAAGTTTAAATTACACTAGTAAAATTAAATTGTAATTAAAATTGGCATACCTTGTCTCAGCTTGTTTGAGGAACTCCTTCTTTGAGAAGGACCTAAATAAAGCAAGTGAAGTGTGGTGGTTGCATATGAACATTTGTATCTCTCTAGCTTTTGACACCACCTGTTTCACCCAATCAATCTTCCCTATGTCTTTTAATGCATTGTTCAATGCATGAACACAACAAGGGGTCCAAAAGATGTGCCTATAAGCACCGTCTACCATCATACCGGCTGATTTGCACACACGTGCCGATTCTGTGATCACCTGTACTACATTTGCCGGCCCGACCTCCTCTATGTCATCCCTCAAAATGGTGAACTGAAACTTTGCATCCTTACGCTTCCTTGAACAATCTATGGCTTTTAGAAAATAAGAGCCAGCAGGGGATGTGATAATGATATTGATGAGTGGCCGATGTCTAACATCAGTCCACCCATCCATCACAATAGAGCAGCCCGTCCTCACCCAAGTACGTTTCATTTCCTCAAACAACACATTAATCTTGGAATACTCTTTATCTAGGATGGTGGTTCGTAGCTTATGATCACTTGGGGGTGTGAATGAGGCACCCATAGTCATTATATCTTTGACCATTTGTTTGAAATAAGTGGAACGGGCCACATGAAATGGGATACCATTAGCAAAAAAGAATCTACCAATGGATGACTCTGTACTTTCCTTTGCCTGTGCATTATACATACTTTCCACTGATCCTTTCTGACCACTATTAATCTTCCTCTTCCCTCTTGTCTCAATAGGGCTACTAGTAGTCCCAATGGCGGATGTCATAGGCCTAGATGATTGTGAGTGAGCAGTTGCAGTAGATAAAGGTGATGTAATTGACATACCTTGTGCCCCCATTTCAGCCTCTAAGTGCAATCTTTGACATTCTATTTTTTCCTCATCAGTCAAATTAGGACAAGTTATAACTCCATGACATGCAATACCTAAAAAGTATGACTTCACCCTTGTATAGCTGCCCCTTAAATCATCTTCACAAATATGACAATCCCATACCCTACCCTAGTCCCTCCTGCATTCTTTTTCTTTTCAGCCCTAGCTGTGACATATTGGAGAAGAGGTTTTTTTTGTTGAAGGGGCCCTTTGCATATTTGCTCATGAATGTTGAAGGGCATTTAAATTTATCAATTTGTTGTTGCTCACTACTAGCTTCAACACTAAAACTATCACCCCCCAAATGCATTTCATCACTACTACTATCCCCACTGCTGCTCATTGTGCTTAGTTTTGAGGTTTAAGAATGCAATGAACTGAGACAATGAAAAAATAAAAAAAAATCAGACTTTCAAGCTTTCATATTGGTAAAAAAAAATGCAAAATGGAAGCATAAACTTTCACACTTGTTGCACAATGTAGGAAGTTGAAACCCTTGCATAATCAATGAAGAAAACCTCCTCTGCTGCTACAAAATTAAAAAATCGTGAAAACAATGCACATCACATTGAAAACAAAATTGCTTAGAGCCATGATTTTGGCATTTTAGGGCAAGTATGGTGGTGGGGCCCACAAAACGACCCCACCTATGGAAGCCTTCTGGCTATTAAAGTTTATTTTATTTTTTTTGTGCCTTTTTAGATTGGGGACGGATGGCCGTCCCCGGGACGCACGGGGGACGTCTACGGCGTCCCCAGCCGTCCCTGGGACTTCCATCCGTCCCTAGATTTTTGGGTAGCCGTCTCCAAGTCCTAGGGACGTCCGCGTTCTGGAAACTTGGGGATTTAGGCTAGGGACGCACCCCGAGTAACCTTGTAATTTTACCATTTTTGGTAGATGGCTAGGTAGAGGAGCTGAATCATCATATTTGGATTTTTTTTTTTTGGAGGAATAGTTTTTTTGTGTCGGCATGTGCCTTTATTGTGTTTGAGAACTTTGTGGACTAGGATGGATTCAGATTTTCAACTAGTATTACAACACAAATTTTGAAGTATCTTGGATTGAGTTATCTAATTTTTCTCTCTTTGGCACATGGTTTATTAGGACACACCGACTAGGTGTGATTCCTTATTGCATTGGAGATGGATCGCATGCATTGATATCATCAAGATTTTGTGATTTTGGAGACTAGCAGCTCATTGGAGACTTCAATCTTTGCTTGGTGTTCTTACAAATATTCATCATTGGAGAGAATGTAAGATAAACATTAAGACTAGTTTTCATGATTACTTATTAGTTATTTGTTAGTTATAGTTTTCAATTTTCTATTCTGTTGCATTTTTGTAGTCTATATATGAACGACATTTATTCATAGAAATTAATGGAGACTGGAAAGCCTTCTCTTCTATGTTTTAAATTCCTTCATGCAAGCGACATTCACTTCTCAAAAGACCAGTGTAACATGGGCATTGGGGGGCGTTAGGACGGGTTTCTGGGACGGGGAAAAAAAGGGCTTCAATTTGGGGACGGCGGCGGGGGTGGAGGGGGGGTGCTGTAATATACTATACATATAGTACTTGAAATGCTAGTTATGAAATGATGTATAATAGTATAAGAACTAATAAATTATAATACCAAATACTTGAACATAGCAAAATTGCAACATGAACATACCCAATACAAAATATCAATACAGTATACTAAGTACTTGAACATTGAACATTGAAGTTTTCATTTTGAACATTGAATATCGAATTACCAATTACTATTACAAATTTAAAATTTAAAAATTCAAATTATCAACAAATAGAAGATTTTGATTTATATTATATCAAATATATCATAAAGATGATTACAATGAGTAGCATGATATCAAAACAAGTACAAAATCATGTGCACACATTCATAAATATGCATATGTAGTGTGTTTGTAACAGTGACCTCTACGGTAACCAGTTGTAATGTCCCCATTTTCATGAGCATCGGAGTTTGAGGGATTAGCCTATTATTTTGTCCCTCGTAAGCTAATGATGTTGGTTAGAGGGTCCTTTGAGGGATGCATCTTCTTCAGTGGTCAGGGTTTTGCAGGTTTGGCTTTCGTTCGAGGTCTCCAGGATTGTATGCAGAAATAGCTATTTATAGTAAGCTTTGAGGGGTATAGAGAGGGACCCCAGCTATTTTTAAACATGGGCTATGGTCGTATGCGGCTTGATCACGTCAGCTTCCAATTCAGACGACGTGCATAGATGATGACTAATAATGGAGATATTAATATTTATTTGGTTAAAATAAATATTAATAGTTTTGAGCTTATATTGTAAATTTATAATATAATTTTATATTATAACTTAAGTCACTTAAGTGAAGGGTCAATTTATCATAGATGGGGCCAAGTGAACAATTAGTTTTAAAAGAATTATTTGCGCACCAACTATGGATTTTTAAGTGAAGAATTAAAAAGTGGGAATATATCTTTTATCCCACGTTGGCCAGAAAAGTGTTTGAGCTCCCACAAGAAAAGAATAAAAGAGACTTAAGAGCTCATTTTGATTATGTTTTATGATTATTATTGAACTTTGGTTATTTTTGCTCTTGCTTGGAGAACTAGGGTTTCTACTTGCAGCCGCCATTGGAGAAGGGAAAATCTTCAGTGTTGCAGCCATTTGAGTTGGTGAAATATCCAGTGAATTTGGCATTCAAGAGAGCTTCATTCAGGAGTTCTATTTGTGCTTAAAAGTGAAGAATTTCATCTAGGGTTTGAAGGATTGGAAGGTAAATCTACAACAGACCTGGAGATTCATTCTTGGCAGCCATTCTATATCATATTTTAACTAATTAATAGTTGCTACAGTACCCGCGTATAGTGACGCTACAACACTTGTGAATAGTAGTTGCTACAGTACCTTCCTCTTGGCACCTAGGGTTTATATCAAGCGATGGTTAAAGTTTGTCAAGTGCAGAATGCATACTTGTAGGAGAATATTAATGGGACTTTGATTGCCGGTTTGCAGTTCCAGAATTCGCTATCAGCAGTTTTCAGACTTGCAGTTCATTCCAGGTTTTATTCTTCATATATGCAAGTATTTACATTGTAAGTTTGAAGCATAAGTATGGAAATTCATATCAGCCATTAGGGCATCTATATGAGCTTATTTGTGATATAAACAGTCACTAATTTCATCATTGCAATCAGAGTTGTAATCCGTCATTTTATATCAGCAAATCATAATTTTCAAACTTAAATAAAGTCATGCATACCAAGTGTTTGTCTAAATGACAAATTGTTGTAGGTTATTACTTGCATCTCTTTCAGTTAAAGGAAGTTGGAGTTAACGTGCCAAGTGTTTGTAATAATGTCCATTAAGTTGTAGGAGCATTACTCAAATCAGTTCAGTCACATATATATTCATTGAAAGATTGTATCTAGCTGCAGCATTGCATTCCCTTTATTTTTGTCTTTAGATTACTTCTTTGAATTCTTTTCAATCATCAAAACAAACATAATACAATTCAGTAGTTAGAGCCAGCGAAGGGTTCTTACATTGGTATCAGAGCATTGTATGTATGCCAACTGTTTGAGTAAATGTGTTGAGTGAAAGTACAAGTTGGGAGTTAGAACATGCAGTGGTTCTTACATTGGTATCAGATTGGTTCCCTGACATCCTGTTGGGGTGGAAATCATTGAGCTCGCACATTTGTTGAGTGACAGACACTCTTGCAATTGTCTTAGTTTTGGAAAAATCCAGGAGATTAACTAAACAGGGAAACCAGTGGAACAACTTAATGAAAAACTTGGAGATGATTAAACAGAATAAAAAATGATAGATGAATTGCTTTCACACCTGAGAACCATGGACAGAGTAGCACAGTATACGACTTCCATTTTTAAGGGGTCTACTTCACAAAGCGGAAAGAAAAAGAACCACGAGGTCTCTACTGGTGAGACATATAGAAATCTTTACAATAAAATTTTAGCAGCTAGTGACTAGCATGCAGCTAATCCCATGGAGATTAAAAGTCAGATTTACATTAGGGAAGATGTCGGGCACAAAACACTTCATGATGACTTCAAGAAATAGGAGAATGTTGGTACTTTCAACGCTCCAGAAGTTGTTATCAGTCACGATAACAATTCTGATTTTATGACAGCTGTCCTTTGTTTGAGGCTATTAATGGCGTTGATGACAAAGCAAGTGCAAAAGAGGTTGTTGGTGCCACCTTGAGTTTTGACTTACATGATGAGAGTTAATTTTGCGGATTGCATGGCAATTGCAAGTTCTAGTAATTCTGATTTCTATGGCAGCAGCGAGATGTGTTTGCATTTTGCATGAGATAGCAGAGGATTTATGGGTGGATGATGTTGGTACTCATGATTTGGGTACTACTGATGATATTTATGAGGACGACTCATGTTGCAGTGAGTTTGATTTGTCATATTAGACCTTACGAAATGAATCAGAGAATTCATTGGTTGGTGATAGGTCCCATGATCGTGACTTGCAGGGACTTGCAGTTACATGGGGAGTGGGAGCATGAGGAGATTGATATAGCAACAATTTCCACTTTATTAGATGAGTCACTTGTTGAGGTGCCTAGTAGCAGTGCCTCGATTGTTGATGTGTGAGTTGATAATAGCACACATGATGATTTTGGTCATGAGGTGAGCATTGTGGATACAACTTCCTATCACAGTGCGGATTGTTGATCAGAGAGTTTACATGGGGGCCAAAGTATTCAGAGACATCATATGACCGGACAATTGAAGGTGAGTGATAGTTAGATTGCTACAGCCTTAGAGCATTATGACGTTGCCTGTCAGATGTTAGCTGTATTTTGTTGGGGTGCTCCTATATCAGATGAGCACAGTGATAGTGGTCTTTCCCTGATAGAGATCCATTCATTACGAGAGGCTGTCAGAATAATGAAACATAATTACTTGCAGTTATTAGCTCATAGAGACTACCTTCTTGAGTGGGGTTGCACTTGTTATGATGCACTGAAGTGGAAGGAAGAGGAGATTTATGAGCGCACTCATGAGCTTGAGGTGACTACAGAAGTATGGGAGAGCACCAAGCTGGCTCTTCAGGAGTCGTAGTCACGGTTGGATGAGGTTACCGTGGAGTTGAGCCGAGTGCAGTCTTCACCAGCGACAGATTCAGTTCAGTTTTCTACAGAGATTGTTGGTGATGAGTTGACACCCACGGGTTGTAGTGAGGATGTGGCTACATCCATCACGTATTTAGGTGTTGTTGGGTGTTGTTGGGATGAGTACCTTGGTAGAGAGTTGCCGAGAGCCTTTGGTTGTGTCAGGTTCTCCAGTAGTCAGCACATTGATAGATGATGCAGGGCAGGTCATTGAGAGTTCTTGTAATGGAGAGGTGGATTCGTTAGTGAGTTGTGTGACTGTTCATGACACTACACCATCTTCTTCAAGAGATATATGCAGCGTATCATCTAGTTGGGAGATTGTCTCTCATGTTCGGTTGTTTACTTCCTCTGGAAATAATCCTGTTATTTCATCCCATGTAGTTGATTTTGTTCGACGTTCGACAGATTGTTGAGCCACAAAGATGGAGGGATCAGTTGAGGGTTTCTGGAGTGAAGATTGATTCAACCTTATCTCGCTTCGAGAGAATGGTTTGAGGAGAGACAATATGGGGTCAAGGTTGGTACTCATATTCTCGATTTGAAGTTCATCCAGAGTGCTTTGAAGGCATTTAAGTTAGAATACCTTCACTTGTTTCATGACCGAGAGTACGCTATTAAGTATGCAGAGAGATTTGGCAGGGCATCTACCCAATTAGCAATTCAGGGCCAGAGTTTGGAGCCATCTTTTGATTCTAGAATTGTCACTGATGAGCCTTTGACAGAGATTGGAGCCTTTTACCATAACTATACAGTGAGGAGTGCTCATCATTTTTCCTTTGATCCACAAGTAGAGGACTTGATTATGCGTCAATGTGGATTGGCTCCAAAATCATACCATCCTTTATGGGATGGGTATAGGCCAGCTTCAGTTGATGGAGTTAGTAGCTGAAAGTTGCTGAGAGATTACTTGCAAAGTCAGTACATCCATGGCAGTTTAGCAAAGGATGGATATCATGGTTGTGATACAGAGACCCTTGGGTAATTCTTATCTTTGTAGTACAGTTGGATTTCATACCCATGGGGGACTGGTAGAGTATCGAGGGAGATTTGGTGTAGCAGGTGATTCCGGACATCCTTACTTCCTTACAGTGGATGGATATGTGTTTCGTTTATACTGGGATCCAGGTGGTGGTAGGGTTAGTACTGCAAGTTGGATGTGTCCCATAGGTTTGCTTCACCACTTATGGTATGGTGAAGTTGGGATCACTGTTGAGCCGCAAAAGTCTGATTATTCTTCTTGGCAGACTTCTCTTCTGGATTCGGGATCCAGGTATATTTGGTTGGACACTTTTTAGCGTGCTGTTGGATACTATGTGTGCATCGGGATTTCAGTCTGGGTTCACTGGAGATATTGCAGTGTGTACATGGTCTGGGTTATTGACAGTGTTACTTTTGATCCGCATTTACAGGGTCTTTTTCAGATGAACGACTTCAGTGCGCAGAGTTTGGATAGATGGATTGTTGATCACCTCTGTGCAGTTGTGGTTATACTGGTGCTGCAGTTGTGTCTCAGTGTGGGATAGTTCTCAGTCTTCCTTTGTTTTTTTTGGTTCAGTAAAGTTTCTCAACAGTGGAGATTGCTTGAAGACAAGCAATTTCAGGAAAGGTGGACTGTAATGTCCCCATTTTCATGAGCATCAAAGTTTGAGGAATTAGCCTATTATTCTGTCCCTCGTAGGCTAATGAGGTTTGTTAGAGGGTCCTTTGAGAGGTGCATCTTCTTTAGTGGTTAGGGTTTTGCAAGTTTGGCTTTCGTTCGAGGTCTCAAGGACTATATGCAGAAATTACTATTTATAGTAAGTTTTGAGGGGGATAGAGAGGAACCCTTGCTATTTTTATAAATGGGGTATGATCATATGCAGCTTAATCACGCCAGCTTCCAGTTTAGACGCTGTGCAGAGATGATGAGTAATAATGGAGATATTAATATTTATTTGATTAAAATAAATATTAATAGTTTTGAGCTTATATTGTAAAGTTATAATATAATTTTGTATTATAACTTAAGTCACTCAAGTGAAGGGTCAATTTATCATAGATTGGGCCAAGTGAACAATTAATTTTAAAAGAATTATTTGCGCACCAACTATAGAGTTTTAAGTGAAAAGAATTAAAAAGTGGGGATATATCTTTTATCCCACATTGGCCAGGAAAGTGTTTGAGCTCCCAAAAGAAAAGAATAAAAGAGACGTTAGAGCTCATTTTGATTATGTTTTATGATTATTATTGAACTTTGGTTGATTTTTTCTCTTGCTTGGAGAACGAGGGTTTCTACTTGCAGCCGCCATTGGAGAAGGGATAATCTTCAGTGTTGCAGCCATTTGAGTTGGTGAAATATCCAGTGAATTTGGCATTCAAGAGAGCTTCATTCAGGAGTTCTATTTGTGCTTAAAAGTGAAGAATTTCATCTAGGGTTTGAAGGATTGGAAGGTAAATCTACAGCAGGCCTGGAGATTCATTCTTGGCAGCCATTCTATATCAGATTTTAACTATTTAATAGTTGCTACAGTACCGTGAATAGTGACGCTACAACACTTGTGAACAGTAGTTGCTACAGTACCTTCCTCTTGGCACCTGGGGTTTATATCAAGCAATGGTTAAAGTTTGTCAAGTGCAGATTGCATACTTGTAGGAGAATATTAATGGAACTTTGATTGTCGGTTTGCAGTTCGAGAATTTGCTGTCATAATAGTTTTCAGACCTGCAGTTCATTCCAGGTTTTATTCTTCATATATGCAAGTATTTACATTGTAAGTCTGAAGCATAAGTATGGAAATTCATATCAGCCATTAGGGCATCTATATGAGCTTATTTGTGATATAAACAGTCACTAA
>MU225905.1:714127-772552 GCA_018584345.1 Thuja plicata | reverse complement strand
TTACATTGTAAGTCTGAAGCATAAGTATGGAAATTCATATCAGCCATTAGGGCATCTATATGAGCTTATTTGTGATATAAACAGTCACTAATTTCATCATTGCAATCAGAGTTGTAATCAGTCATTTTATATCAGCAAATCATAATTTTCAAACTTAAATAAAGTCATGCATACCAACTGTTTGTCTAAATGACAAACTGCTGTAGGTTATTACTTGCATCTCTTTCAGTTAAAGGAAGTTTGGAGTTAACGTGCCAAGTGTTTGTAATAATGTCCACTAAGTTGTAGGAGCATTACTCAAATCAGTTCAGTCACATATATATTCATTGAAAGATTGCATCTAGCTGTAGCATTGCATTCCCTTTATTTTTGTCTTTAGATTACTTCTTTGAATTCTTTTCAATCATCAAAACAAACATAATACAGTTCAGCAGTTAGGGCCACCGAAGGGTTCTTACATTGGTATCAGAGCATTGCATGTATACCAACTGTTTGAATATAATGTGTTGAGTGAAAGTACAAGTTGGGAGTTAGAACATGCAGGGGTTCTTACACCAGTAAACCCCCTTTCTATCACAAGTGCTGTAGCTGCAACTTTTGCTTGCAGAAACCCCCGGGGGCGAGATGCTATGGTGGGGGACTTGGGAATGCCAAGTCCCCGCATCCTAGGGACATCCCCGACCCGGGTGCATGGGGGTTGGGGGGGGGGGGCGTCCCCATGTTACATTACAAAAGACATACTTGAACTCCCTGAAACAATATTGGATACATCTTCTGGACGATTTTTATCTTTCTACTTTGTTAAATTCTTTGTTGGCTTGTTAATACTGATTTTGATACACAACATATTATGTTTGAATATTTTCAATTTGACTTAAAGTAATTGCTGGAAATCAAATTTACGAGGATTTTTTGTGAGATTTGAAGCTGATTTCTTTGCATGACATCAAGATTGCTTGAGATTTGATTGTCATGAAGAACGTAATAGCGCAATTTTACTGTTTTATATACTAGTCACACAAGTTCTCTAATTATATTTTATACTCTTGCAGCTTGGATGGCTCACAATAGATGTAGTAGAGTGTAACAGCAGATGCTGCTGTGGATCTAATTGTATAAACCGGGAACTTCAAAAAGGGCTTCAACTTGCTTTAGAAGTTTTTAAAACAAAAGACCGAGGATGGGGTGTACGAACCCTCGAACAAATTCCAAGGTAGGACCACCTTTTCAGTTGCCTATGTTCCTTGCATTGTTGCTCTGCCCTTAGATGCATTAAAGGGGCATACATGTAGTTTTGCACACAATTTCTTTCATGAAGAGATGAAGTGAATGTGTTTGGAAAGGGAATAGAAGGAACATTATTCAGGAGACGGACTCTTCTTTTGATGCACTTACTTTTATTAGTTGATAATCCATAATGTTCAAAGAGTTGCTTTTACCTAGCAAATGTTTGAGCCACTGCTATAATAGATTTAAGGTTCATTATATGGCAAGGAATTTACATTGCCTGGATACTAATAATATGAAATTGCTCTGGTGAGAGGAAGGGTTTTGTTACTGTAAACAAGAGAATAGAAAACGTACACATTCAAGCATGATGTGTGATCAGAATATTCAGTAACATAGGCGCTTTGTTGAACTTATTTGAGGAAATCAGGAGAAACTTTATCGTTTTGAGATGTTATTCTGTTGACAACAGGGGAAAATTTGTTATGGAGTTTGTTGGGGAAGTGATGACACAGGTAGAAGTTAGTAAACGAGGGCAACTCTATGGGGAGTACAATGCCAGGTGAACTAGACTGTAATTCCACTATCTTTACAAATTTTTGTCTTTAAGAGTAGTAATTAAGCCTTGTTCACATTTGAAATGGTGCAGCTACCTTTGCAATCTTGATCATCCTACTGTTGCTCAAGAATATCACCTTGTGATTGATGGTTTCAAGATGTCAAATGTTGCTCGTTTCATAAATCACAGGTCTGTTGCTGAAAATTCCCTTATTTGCATCATAAATTGAATGAAGGAAATACAAACGGAAATACAAGTTGTTGATGCATATCAGCTAGTGAACTGTAATTTAACTAACTAGATTGATATGTGTTCATTGGCAGCTGTGAAGGTAACTTACGAATGTACAGAGTGTATACGGAAACATTAGACCCCAGGATTTTTCGGATAGGTTTGTACGCATGCCGTGACATCGAAATTGGTGAAGAGCTTACGTATGATTACAAGTATGTCCAGGAAGAACCTTGTGTAGTTTCTGCTGATGAACCTTCAGCTGTCAAATGCTTCTGCCAGGCCAAAAATTGTAGGCAGGTGTTATTGTCAGGTTAAAATTGAGTATGCTGGGAAGCTAATTTATGGTCACCCCGTCCATATTTAATCATTGTGAATTTATATTGGGCTTCATACATGGCTTCCTTGGAGAATTATGATGCCGCTGCTACATATTTTGCCATTATGAGTTGTGTTCATTTGGGTCGTTGCATGCTTTTCTACCAGAATTATTGTGTTAGTGTTCAACCCTCATTTAGTTTGCCGTCATGAATCGTGGAGTTCATTTGGGTACACCATATGACTACGAGTAAGAAATATTATTAGTGCTCAGACTTGAATATTTTGGTGGATTTTTTCGTGGATGTAAGATTTTTTTTTTTTTTTTTTTTGAGTCAAACGAAGATTCAATTTTGGCTGCTCAATTTTTTCTCACCGTTTCTTGCCACAATATTTCGATGGTATTTTAATGATTTGAACTAGCGTATGTGTAATGCTCTAAATTCGTGCTCAAGATATCAATAAATAAAAAATAGAAGGAATTATTTTTTTTATACAAAATTGACCAATTAGCTAAATATTTTTACGTCTTAGTTTTCTTCACATCATTTCATGACACAATGGCATGCATACTAATACACAATGCAATATGGCATAAGTAGAAGACTTGAATGAATGAAGAGTTTTAATGACGTCTATGAGACCAACAGTCTAAGGGACCATGGATCACAACCCTAAACTAACTCCATAGATTTTTCCATATCTGATCTCCTGATGTGAATCTTGATAATCAAACTAGTCGTCTGCTTGATCCTATCCTCCTCAAATAGACTGTACATGCTGCCCTCTTTCAGGATGTCACCGTACTGAACTCAAATGTCATCATAAGTCGTGCACTCGAAGAGAAAGTGTCATTTAGTTTCAATCGCACCTTTCTCGCAGAACTTGCAAGTCCTCTCCTCCCACTCCTCTTTGGGTCTTTTCCATCTACCGATCTCGCGTTTGAGATGATGTGAGCCCGTCCTTAACTGAGCCACTAACACTCTAAGCTTACATTTAATAGCAGCCCCTAGATATGCTTTATCTCCATGTTCACGGGAAGGGTTGAACATTTCTATATAGTGCGTCTTTTTCCGGCCCATATTATTAGACCACATGGCAGCCTAAAATTTACCCATGACAAACTTCTTTATTTCCATATTAGTATTTGGGAATCATGCAGCATGATGTTCCACTTGCACAACCACTTTATGTTTTGTTTCATCCAAGTCTTCTTCCTGCGGTCCAAACCCTCTTTCATCGCAATTTTGGGTCATCTTTCTTTGTCCATGTTTCCCAGTTTCTTTAAATAACTTATTAACCGAGTTATCGATGCTGCCTCCAATGGGAAAATGTCAGCTTCCGCTAATAAAATTTCATAAGGTACTGAGGCCTTGACCTTGATATTGCTAGTGATTAAGTGTTTCTGAATCCTCTTTAACTGTCTCCACCCACATCTAATCATGTTGCCCCCCAAACCTTGCAGCCATAAAGAACAATTGGTGTGACTAGCAAACCGAAGAGAGTCTTCTTAGTTTTCCAGTCCCACAATTCAACATTCCGGCATCTATTTTGAAGTAGATATAATGTTTTCCAGCCTCCCCTTTTTGTCCTACAAGTCTCCCAGCTAAGCCTATAATGGATGTCGATCCCCAAATATTTGTATTCTTTCAGTCTCTAGCGGGCTGCCTTCGAAAAGAAAAACACTATGTGTCTCCTTTCTTTTCTATGAAAAAATCATAATTTTAGTCTTGGTAATGTTCACTTGCATCCCCACTTTTTGACAAAAGCATTGCAGCGTCGCTAATTGTTCTCTTAATCCCTGGGCTGTTTTTTATATTAAGATAAGATCATCGGCATATAAAAGAAGCTTCACCACATACCTTGCCAAATGGACTCCCCGACCGTCAATTCTTTTTAACCAGGCTTCAAGTTTGTCAATATATAAACCAAACAAAGTGGTGGATAATGGGCACCCTTGCTTCACACCGATGTCATTACCGAAGCATTCAGACATACCATCTTTAGTTCTGATTTTGGTCCGGACCCTCTCATGAAGTCTATGAACAACTCTATACATGTCTGGAATGCCTAATTCCTCCATTCTGTTCCATAGCTTGTCTCTAGGCATTGTATCAAAAGCTTTCCTGGAGTCCACAAAACAACAATAAGCTTTTCCCCCATGGTTGTTCCATATTTTCTCTATCAAATGCCTAAGAGTGACGTAGTGATTAATAGTAGAGTGCCTAGGTCTGAAACCCGCTTGTCCTTTTTCCCTTTTTCCTTCCTTTTCCGCCCAACTGCTGATTCTACCTTCTATCATGCTTCCAAAAAGTTTGCCAAAAAGAGGGTTGACCATAATAGTGTGATAGACGGATCATTAATGTCCCCACTTTTAAATAGAGGGATAACCACACTAGTAGTCCAATCCACTGGAAAACCACCCTGAATGACCCTATAAAAGACTCCTTTTATGTGAGGGGCAAGGAGATCAACTCCCCACTTTATGAATTCAGCTTGAAGCCCATTAATGTCACTTGCCTTACCATTTGCCGACTTCTTTATCCCACTTTTGATGTCGTCTACCGTGAAGAGCTTTAATGAAGAGTTTATAATAGGCTGGGAGTTCTTCTCATGAATTCGCTCATAGAGGGTCTTTGCATATTCTAACCACTGAGTATCCGTAATACTATTTTCAGTTTGTTTTTTCCTCTGTTGTAATTCTTTCCAGAAGTCTTTGGGATTGTGCTTGCTTAAAGATATTAACTCCCTCTATCTAGCATTTACATACTCCTCTTTTTTAAATTGGATCAGTTTTGCATATTTCTTCTTGATTTCTATACTCATGTTTTTCCCTTTTTATAGATCTTTTGGCAGCCTTGCACTCTTCATCATACCACGGGTTAGTCGGGAAAGTACTAGCAGCCCTCTTTCTAATGCGAGATCTTTTACATGTTTTTAACGCCTTGTGAATAATAGAAATCAGCAAGTTGATGTGAACATGCTCAAAATCATTGTTGACCCCATCATTAGTCTTGTTGTTGTTGTCTATCTCCAAAAATTGTTGTTTAAGGGTAACTCTGAATATGTCCCTATTTTCTTGATTTAAAAGTATTCTCCCATGGTTAACTGTAGTTTTATCTCTGTGGAGGTCATGTTTGTTATGCTGATTATTTGGAACCACGTCTAAACAAATATAAAGAGGCATGTGATCGGACTTCATATCTATCAGAGTCTCTCCAATATCAAACTTTAACACTCTAGCTGTAAGGTTTTGGGAACAAGTCACGTAATCCACTACACTTTGCCCATTGTAAGTTTTGCAAGTGATGCCCTCTGATGTAGGCCAGCCGCTCATGCCGTTGCAAATAACCATGCCAAAGAGACTACACATCCCCAATAATTCTGTCCCAAAATGCGAAACACCCTCTTCATTGTCCTGGGAGGTTCTCTTCCAAGAATGGTCACCGCTTTCTTCAAGCCAAAGAGGATTGGATTCCCTTTTTTTCTACATTACACAATTGCAGCGATTGACTGTTAGTGGTCCTAGCATTGAAGTCCCCAACGAGCATAATTTCTCTTGAATTGCTGAAAATAGAGATATCTCTCTTTAACGAAGCAAACAGGTCTTCATTATCTAAGTTTGTTCTCTTGTAGAATTTAGAGTTTTTCGGTGCAAAGTAACAAGCAACCAATCTGAAAATTGTCTCATTTACTATTATCTGGAGCCATATGTATTGTTTGTTCGGATCCTCTTTTTCAAATTTAACAAACCCATACCATTTCTCTTTGATATAAATTATGATTCCCCCATGTCCTTAACCTGTTTCACTCCCTTTGTTCCAAACAGAAAATTTCTTGTACCCATCAAAATCTAGGACAATACACCCTTCATGCTCATGTGTTTCAACAAGTATAATTATATCCTTTCCCTCAGCTATGGACCCATCCCATGACCTCTTCTCCACAGATAACCTCTGCAGTTCCAACTTACAACGCTTAAGTGGTTCTTTGGGGCCCCAATTTCCTATTTTTTATTAGAGAAGTGCTCACTGATTTGGGCTTTTCCAATTTTCAACCAAGCCCACATTCCCTTGTTTCTGGCTTTTACTTTTTTCCCACTCCTTCCTTTGTTCCTCTTGCTGAGTGAAAGATAGATCTTCATCTAGGTAAATTTGTGATCCTCTAAGCAGCGCTCTATTCTTAAGGATAGTATTTTTATCCTCTAGGTCTCTCAAAATAACTCTTACGTGCCTGTCCCTTCCCCCTTCCACCTTTTTACCTATCATGTTTGCTTGAAGAATAGCCCCTGACCATCTCAGCCTATCCCTAACGAAATCCCTTGCTAGAATTTGGGTCTTTTATCTTTCTCCAAAGTCTTTTAGCCCTTTGATGATGATATTTGCAGTGTTGCCCCTTTTGTCATGTGCTTCTCTTATCTGAATTTTGATTTGTTGTTCAATGATGCCCTTTTGTTTATTTTTTGATCCGTTTACTACTTGTGACCATGATTTGGCCTCTTCTATTCTTTCTTTTAATTGAGTTTCTTTGACTTCTATGTCCACCAATGCTGATTGAATTTCCTTCAAATGTGTGATGTCCACCTCGTTTACTACTTCTTTTCCTTTATTCCCCGTAGCCTTCAAGAGTGCCAATTCTTGTTTTAGTATCTCAAGCTTTTGTTGTCCCATATCCATTTTGGATTGCATGTTTGCGATTTGCTCTTTAAGATGTTTATTTTCTCGTTGTATTTTGCCTGTGTATTCCAATGCTTCATACACTTTGTTCTCTTATTCCCAATTCCTTGTTTCTAGAGTTTCCACCCTCTTTTTTAATTCCATAAGCTCCTCCATGTATAGCTAGGACCACAAAAGTGGTGTTCTAGTTGGGCTGTAATAAATATTGTTGTCTTTTTTACCTTCCTTGTTGTCCTCTTTATGTGTTGCATCGATTTCCACTTGAATCGTCTTTGAATCGCAACCCTTGTTGATTTCAGCCTGATTTTGCAATCCTTCTTTACCATTAACATCTTGTGTTATTTGTTTCCCATTTGACTGATTAGTTTTAACAGAAATCCCATTTATCCTCGGCAAAATCATAGCAAAATGGTTTTTTTGGTTTGTTTGACCTTTCACATCTGTCTACGCCTTAGGATACCTTTGTACTGCTTCGCATTTACCAGAATTATCCCTTCACCTGTATTCCTAGCTTGTTTGATAAAATCTGACATTGTCGATTACCACATCCTTGTAATACTTTCCATTGTGGTTAGAAGTTGCAGTGTTGATTGTCCACCTACTCTCTGATTCCAACCCTCCTGATACATAAGGTTAACCATTGGACCTCCCAGCTATGTTTGAAGATTCCAGTTGAACCCCACTCCATCAACATTTTTGGTTGGAAAGAGTTTATTTCCAACTGGCAGCTGATGCCCCTTCATACTGGGTCTGTGACAGACCATGGTGAGGTTATTTTTTGATTTGTCAGGGCTGGGCCCCATAGTATATTGTGTCTTGTTTTAGAACTAGTTGCTTTTAGATTCACAACAAAGGCCCCAGCGAAAACAAAAAAACTTAGAAATGTAATAAGAGAAAAACATCATGAAGAGACTAAAATGAGACATGAAGGTGAGTTGGGGTTCTCCAAGCTAATCTATAAACTCTAAATCAAACTAAATGGAGGAAATTTGCTTACAATCCAATTCATTCGCTCCTGGAAATGAATAGGTTATATGGATTCGCTTTTTGTGGTGGTGAAAAAGTAAAGTTTAAGTTTTATATTTTAAAAGAATTAAGAAAATTTTACCAAGTGAAGAAATTGTCCATGATAAGCAAAGATGCATAAAAAGTTTTTACCATACTAAAGGAATTTCAATTCCAAGCAAATCTAGAGGAGGATCTTGTAAGTGCCCAAACATTGATTTTTTTTTTCAAATGTTTTGTTTTCCTTACATTCCTTTATTTTGTTCAAATATTTTTAAAGTACTTGTAAAAATATATATTTTCTAGGCCCAGTCTTTTTTAATAAAATTATTCATTATATATTATTTAAATGAGATTTTCTTTCACTTTGCAAATAAAATTGAATCTCAATTAAAATAAAATGTTTTTAATTAAAAAGAAGCCAAAACGAGGTGGCGGACCCATAACAACAGACATAGCCAGCACGAGAAGTGTCAGACTAACAACACATTACCAACACCAGCACACCCTCAGCCAATAATACCCTTCTTTAAAATAAAATAAAAAAAATGAGTGACCACAGGTCCCAACTTCACCACGAAATTGGTAACCAACCTATGATCACCAGCAAGAACAGTCCCAGCTAAGTTAACAACATTGTTCCAAATAACCCAAACATTAGCATAAAACCAAATATCAAAACTAGTCTTACGGCAAATAGGCCCTTAACGACTGACCACCAACAGCTAAAGTTTAAGAACAACATAAAAAACATAAGGAAAGTCATTTGGGGTTTTTTCTGCCTTCATTGAGCAGCAGCTTCAACCAGTCCTCCGCCAAAACCTGGAAAAGTTTCACATCGTCCTTCTCCTTCTTTGAGTTCTTCAGGCTCTCCTAGTGTAGAAGGTGGAGAGTCGTGGTCGTTGAGTGCATCACTTTAACTGCAAAGTTCGCCACCCTGCTAAAACTCTCGCCCAGCTCCTTGATCTCACCTTTCAACACCTGTAACTCCTCTTAAGTACCAAGGTCCTGGATCTTACCTTGAAGCCGCAGAAGATCATCCTTCATTTGATGCATGTCCACCTTAAATTCCTCATTTCTGTCCTCCGAGGCACCAACATTATTCCCCCCAGTGTCCTTTGCAGTAGTCTCCTCCGGCATGCCCAAAGGCGATGTAGTAGTAAGCGGAGACTCAATTTTGTTTCCTCCCGACACTTTCATTCTTGAAAAGTCCACAGTGGGAAGTTTGAAACTAGCAGACACCTATGTGGATTCCTGGCCTCTTTCACCTCCCTCCCTAGTCGGGGTAGCTTTTCCCTTATCCTTGTCATAGTTGTCCTCCTTAATTTTTATCTTTTTCCCCTTCTTGTTTTCTTCACTTTTCCCTTTTTTCCTCCTTTCTTCCTCCTCAGACTCCACCTCTTCCTCATCCACTCCAAGGTACTTTTTCCTAATCGCCTTTTGCTTGACACGGGTGTTGGAAGCAATCTTGTGGGACCTCCTCCTGATATCATTATCCTCCTCTTCTTCCACAGAGTCAATGTTAATTTGAACATCCCCCACCTTACCAGTGTGACCCTGGCGAGTTTCCTTAGGGCTTTTCCTCGCGGGAGTAGGCGTTTTAGAGGATGAAGTAGGTTGAGACGGGGAATCAACGTTCTCTTTAGGGTTATTGGCAGGGATGGTATTCAATTCTTGCAGGGTAACAATTCTTGGAGGACACAGGGCTTGGTGAAAATTATACAATCGAAGAATGAGCCCTTGGTGGAGGATACAATAGTTCTGCTTGGTTTTTTTCTTCCCCCTCACATCCATAACCAACACTTCCAACGAATGCAATAGAAAGAACGGGATGAAGATCTCTTCATTATAATGGAAATGATTTAACAATGGGAAATTATAATTATAGCAGGTCCCAAAACGACCTTCAAGGGTGAGATATTTCATTAGAATTAAGCATACCTCATTCCAAGGTTCAGACAGCTCATCACGCTTGAAACCACCACAGAAATGAACATGCACCTCCATTTTTTTGAAGAATCTGTTAATGCTAGTGTCATCCCTGCTCTTGGTAACCTTCTTCCACTTTCTACCCTCCAAGGATAAACTCGTGGCTTGAGCTATCACTTCTTCATTAATCTTGAAGGTGATACCATTAATGGTGACCATACGATCTTCCCAAGAATCAACAAGTTGCATTGATATAATTTCATTGCTTCCCTCCATGGCTTCCATGTAGGGGTAAAACCCGCCTTCCTGCAGGTACATTATGACACAAGGGTTTTTGAGAAACCCATCCTCAATTTTAGGCGGTTCCACTCTGACCATATATCCTCCCATCTCAGCGTTATTCTCTGAAAGTTGCACTTCTTCCTGAGGCTCCAGAGACATCACAGCTAAACTGCCAATGGAAAACACAATCCAGAACCAAACCTAACTCAAACAGTTGTTGCAGCAAACCCAGCTCAAATAATTGTTGCAACAAACTAGCGTACCTAGAATAGTGGTAATTCTAATCTCCTTAATGAAAAGTTGGTAATTCAACTCGAAGAAAGTACTGTTCACATAGGGAGGCGTATTAATTACAATAAAGGCCCATAAAATAATATGATTGTGGATCTTGGGAATAAAATGCTCATAAAGCCCTACCGTCTTTTCACAAGTCACAAATCTTGTGCAAATCCCCACGCTATCTCTTCTCTTAAAAGTGCCCGTACAATCACCATATATGGTAATAATAACCCTTCTTATCAGCAAGTTACCATAATTAAGTCTATTTCCTTTTTTACATTTGAAATTTTAATTCTTGTTGCTCCTCGTGATTCTGCTAGCCGCCTTTCTCCACCAATAAGATTCATCAATGTACCTCATCATTCAAATTTATTATTACTTTCCCTCTCAACGAGCATAATGGTATGCATCGTCAACGACTTTAAGTTTCTCCAGCACTTGATCACATGTATAGTTAATCCAGTGGCTGCCAATGCATCCGCCACTACATTCCCTTCTCTATAAATGTGTTGTAATTTAAATTCCTCCAGCCTCGGGAGAAACATCCAAATATCTTGCAGCAAACTAGACATACTCCAACTAGCCTTATAGTTACCTTTGACTATCTCAATCACAATTTTCAAGTCACCCTCGATAATCAACTTCTTGATTCTCACAGTAACAACTTTAAGACCCCATAATAAGGCGGAAATCTCCGTCACAATATTGGTAACCATCCCAACGTTAACTGCCTAAGCAATATGCATCCTCCCATGATGATCTCTAATAATACGTCCTCCCACAACAGTCCCACTGCAAGCAGCCCCATCAAAATTGAGCTTGAAGAACGTGTCAGCCGGGAGGTGGGGGGGGGGGGGGGGGGGGGGGGGGGGCAGTGGGTATTCCTCCTAGCCAACACCTTCGAGTTATCAAAATCAAAAAAAGATTTAGAGAGCTTCCATTTCCGAGCCAATCTACAATCCCTCCCTAGGGGGAAGTTAGGAACTTTCCACTGGCAAGTCTCAAGGTTCTCCCTCAGCAGATTAACAACAGTTCTCACTGTACCTTCAATATCACTTTCCTCCCCCCGAAACACCCTATTATTCCTTTCCTTCCAAAGGCTCCAACACACATGTGGGGGTAGCATTTTCCAGAGTAAACTAATGAGCGAATGAACAGAAAGGGTAAAATAAAATGTTAATACTATATATCTAATTATATTTTATTTCTTAATGAGTCAAATATATTTTAAATTTTATTTTCACCTAAATGAAACAACGTATTAGACCTTTATACTAATGTGCGATTTATTATCTTATAAACTTTGCAAATATGACAAACAAACATTTTGAAATAGATTAAATTCTATGCAACAAGATAAATAATCATGCGTAAAGGGTCTATTCACTTTATGGATTTGAACATGACACTTAGGTACTAGAATTAACACTAGTTTGGTGTAGGTTTGCATAAGATATGTCTTGCCACTCATTTATGTGGGATGTGGGATGTGGGATGAACACAATATATTTGTTCAAAATGAACATCTTCAGATAACCAGCTTTGGGCACTAAAGACTTGTGTGTATGCTCAATAAAACATCAAACATACTTTCTCTCAAAATTAGCTTAAACACAATAAAACACCCAACGTGACATAAGATCATTGAAATAACATCAATACTTGCATCAATTGAAATTTATTCTAAAGCCATGTGAGTTTGACATAAATGAATACATTGATGATCAATAATGTAGTGTTTACATGGTAATCACATATAGTCACAAAATATGCATTTTAATACATAGATAAAAGATCTCATACAAAAATGGCATTGATAAAAGATGTCAAAAAGTAAAGTATCAAAAAGATATATGCAAGTGGTTATATAAGGCACATCTGCTTAAGTCCTTATAGCATGACCCTATGATGTAATATTAAAATAATTATTTGATTTATATTATATTTATTATTTTGTTAATTATATGATTGTAGATTGTAAGAATAAGATAAAAATATGAATATATGAAAACTTTGGATCAATATTTTGGAACCTTGTAATTAAAACCTTTCTAGCATTGTACAAAAGAATCATACTCCTTTTTAATGAATATGGGAAAACTAGTTGCACAATAAAATCAATGATATCCAATTTTGTATACACTCGAGACATCTTAGTTTATGGATTGAATAATTTGTGTTAGTTATGTATGAGTTGATTGTGAACCCTCCATGTCCTTCGATCACTTACAAAACAAAAACCTTATAACTAAAACCTTTTCAGCATTGAACAAAAGAACCATACTCCTTTTTAATGAATATGGGAAAACTAGCTTGTACAATAAAAATTAATGAGATCCAATTTTTGTATACACTCAAGATGTCTTAGTTTATGGATTGACTAATTTGTGTTAGTTATGTATGAGTTAATTGTGATCTCTCCACGCCCTTCGATCACTTACAAAACAAAAATAACCTTCCACAAGAGAGAATGGCAAGAATATCTTGCTTGATTATGGATGCAAGATTGGATTGATTGAATGAAATGTACATAAGATGTCTTGCTTATAAAGACAGTTGAGAGATGAGATTAGACAAGATTGTGAGGAGTATTAGATTACTATGCAAATGATGCAAAGATGAAGATTGTAATGGTTCTCACATATTAGATCATGTTAGATGTTCATTTAGAGTGCAATCTCCCATAAATAGAGTTAAAGAGAAAATCTAACAGGAGTAGAAATGGAAAATGTTTGAAGACAAAACAAGATCCAATGCCTACACACAACATTTCTCTCTTCGGGAAGAAGATAAACCAAGTAAAAACCTAGGAATGCTTCCCATTATGAATAATAATTAGTAGGAAAAAGAATCCTAATGTGTAAAGTTTGTCTCTGAGAGTTGCTCATGTTTCACAATTTCTATGGGTAGATGAGGATGCCACAATCAAATTAGGTGTATGCCCAATTAAAACAAAAGTTAACAAATGATCATCAGGTGTTCACTAATTTTGAACTAGATCCAAAGACAATGATCACGAGACCAAAATTATGTCATGGTTGTCATCAAATATGAGAGATAACCCCTCAAATTGGTCCTCCAAATTGGAAATGTTAAACTCTTGAAATAAGTTTGAAATACCTATCAAGTAATCATCCCACAAGATTGTATTTGAAAGACTATAGTTTATTTGCTACAAAGAATCATTAGAATCTCTCAATAAATCAACATAGAAAATTGATGAGTGATCTCTACTAGAGAAGTGAGAGTTGCATGAGAGGTCACTTGATCATCAAGATGCTCAAGTGTTGCATCATATACAAGCTCCTTTACTATATCACCACCAAAGGATAGATTATCAAAATTATCAAGTGGAATGAGATAATCTTATACAAGTCCATTTGGGAAGGGAGGATTATGGGGGTTTCATAGAACTCCCAAATCTTAGTCCAAACTATGTATAGGCACCCGATTCATGAGATCTGATTGTAGGTCTCTTTTAAGATGTGTGCGCTAATTGTTAAATCAATTAATCCTATGATATGATCATTTGTATCACCCCATATATTAGTTTCCTCCATTTTGTCTTTAGGTCAAGGATGATTCCATAAATATGAGGCAAAACATTGAGCCACCTACAATGTCTTAGGATGCCTTGATTTTCCAAGGCTCATAAGTATCCTTTGCCAAAATGATTATAGAAGAATGAGTTACATAACTCATGACTACAATAATGATACGCTCCTCAAATGATGAAACAACAATCAAAATATGATATGTAGATAGAATGAAGTGAAACAAAATTTTCTGAGCTCAAGAGCCAAAAAGCAAGATATGGCTTCAATTAGCAATGAATTACACTAGCAACAAAGTTAGTAAAAGTGGTCTGAACTACTACAAAGTGCTCAAAACTAGATTTTGTCAATATCGTGTTTGCAAAATTTTGACACCCCAACAAACATTTATGGCCAAGATAAGTAAAGGCCCAATTTGGGTGCTTGGGGCCAAAAATAAGTCCCTAGGGGGCTAGATCTTGGACATCTCATACGAGCACGGGAGCTCAAGCTGCAAAAATTTAAAAGAAATACCTACCTATAAGGAATAATGGGCAAGTTGAGATGGGGTGGAGGGGGTTGGTGGTAGCTTTATGTGTCACCAAAGAACTTAGTGTTAAGCACTTGTAATAAGACTATAAACTATAAACCTATTGGTTAACAAGTTTTTCCACTTAACTGATGTAGGAGCATCTAGGGTGTAAGAGTAATCTTGCATCACCCAAAATTATTGTATAGTTTTTCAATAAGGGCTATCTTTGGATAGGGTTACTATTTTTTGGCAAGTTTACTATTTTTAGTAAGTTGTTCATTTGAGCACAAATTGTTCCAATTGTTTCCCTGGAGGTTCATTTTGGATATATAAGTTTGTCAGTAAAGTTTCATGGCAAGATCAAGTTTGGTTTTGAAGATATTAAATTTTTTGTTTTAGCAAGGTGGTTAAAAAAACTTTGAACTCAGTTTTGAAAGCTTTAGAGGCTCCGAAAGGGGGTAAAAATTTTATCGACTAGTACTTTGTGAGCCAAGGGCGTAGAGCTCTTCATGGGATTTATGAAATGGGGTTATAATAGCCAATCAACTCAACGGTTCACAAATTATAGTTTTCAAAAGTTGGGCCATCAGGACTCCAATTTCAATACAAAAGGAAGAGAGAAAAATCACTTAAGGTAGGAAATTGAACTGTTGGGTACCAAAATGGGAAACTTTCACTTTCCAAAATATCTAAGGCGGTTAATTGTGCAACTTAAATAGGGCTAAAGGGGGATTTTAGGGTTCAGTTCTAAAAATGTATATTGTAGCTCTGTCTTGTAGATTATTGTAATGAAAATGCCCAGGTGGCTGTAGCATGTTACTTTTCTAAATGTTGTAATGTCACTTCTTTAAAAATAATAGAAAGCAAGTGTTTCTATTCTTGCCATTTTTCTATTCTTGCAATTTTTTGTTTATTTCCCTGTTGTGTTGTGTGTGTTTGATTGACTAAGGGGAGTACCCTTCATCAAGTGGTATTAGAGCATAAGTTCATGAGTGTGTAGACAAATCACCGAATGTAAGGTAGTTTGCACCATAATTGTGGTTGTGGGTCTGAGAGATAAGTACAGAAAATGCCTCCGTAAAGGAATTGCGATGGAAGAGTTGTGGGTGTGACAGAAGAGGGTTTTAGAGCCCTCAAAAGGCAAGTGCCAGCACTGCAAGAGGAGTTGCGTAGAGGAGCTAATATTAGGGAAAGAGACGAAAGTGGGGATGAATATGAAGAAGGATAGTTTGAAGAAGATCAAGAAATGGTTAGGAATCCTGATGAAGCTATGTTTTTGAGGGCCATTTTGAAGATTGGAAAGAGAGCAAATATTGAAGTTTCTACATTTTCTGGAAATCTTCATCCAGAAGAGTTGATCAATTGGATTAATGATATGGAAGAGTACTTTGAGTATGAGGAAACATCAGATCTTGAGATGGTTAGATTTGTAAAGTCCAAGTTGAAAGGCCATGCAAAAATTTGGTGGAAGGAATTTTAGTTGGAGAGAAATAGAAAGGGGAAGGAGATGATAGCAAGGTGGGATTGAATTGTGGAAAAATTGAAGAGACAATTCATTCATATTGACTATGAGCTTGGATTGTTGAAGAATATGCAAGAGTTGAAGCAGGCAGGAAAATTTGTCTAGGAATATACATAATAGTTCTATCGAGTCCTTATTAGAATGGGTCATTATGAAGCCAACAAGGAGAAGGTTTCTTGTTACATAAATAGGTTGAGACCGAGTGTTAAAGAAGATTTGGTAATGGTAAGAATTTCTACCATTGAAGATGCATATCAATTTTCTTTGAGCGTAGAAGAAAAAATGAACAAGAAGTTTGAGAGCAAGCAAAGTGGAAGAGGTCATGGTGGAAAGCATAGTGGGCTGTCTTATGGAGGCCGAAATGAAGATCAGAAGAAGAATGGTGACTTTAGTAGCAATCAGAATCAGAGGGGAACTAATTTCTATCACCCTCGCAATAAAAATAGCAGAGATCAGAGATGAAGAGGAGGGCAAGGACCAGGAAGAGGAGGTTTTCGTGGGACGTGTTTCTACTGCGAAGGACATAGAGCTTATGAAATTCCCCAACATCAAGGGAGAACAAATAGAAGAACAAATGGAAATGTACGAGTTGCACATGTAGATGAAGATGCCAATTCAGCACATTCTAAAGATGTTGAAAGAGGAGAGGTCCTTGTTACCCAAAGAGCCTTGATAAATGATGATAAGGAACCTGAGTAAAGGAAGAATTTGTTTCGAACAAGGTGTAAGTGTAATGGTAAAATATGCAATGTTATTATTGATAGTGGTAGTACTGATAACCTTGTTTTAGAGGAAAGGATTGATAAATTAAAATTAGAGAGAAGAAAACATTTGAATCCCTATTGGATTGCTTTGTTGCGGAAGGATCACAAGGCTTTGGTAAATGAACAATGTCTTGTAAAGTTCAAAATTGGAAAATATCACGATGAGGTATTATGTGATATTATGCCTATGGATTTTTGTCATTTGTTTTTAGGGATACCATGGAAGTTTGATTGTCGTGCAATACATGATGGGTATGCAAATACCTATTCTTTGACAAAGGATGGAATCTGACACAAGCTTAAAGTGTTGAAGGAAATAGAGGAAAAAACATGTAGTAATGCAAGAATATGTTTAGTTGATGGAAGGAAGTTTCTAGAAGGCATGAAGCATGAGCATATGTTTTTTTCTTTAATTCCAAAATTTGATAAAGAGGAAGTAGAATATGTACTTGTGGAAGTTACAGATTTGTTGGATGAGTTTAAGGATATTGTATTTGATAATGTACCTGATGGATTGTCACCGATAAGAAAGATCAGTCTGTTGGCAAGTAGGAATGTTCTGGAACACTTTAGGGTTGTCATTTATGGAAACACATCTGGTATGGATGGTCAATTGGTGTCAAACACAGTTTTGGAGTTATAGCTTGCAAAATGACTAAGTCCAGAAAGCAGAATTAGAGAGTATAGCCGCACAGTTTTGGTATGGAAACACAGTATATGACGAATGAAGACATGTGATCTTAGGAGAAGATATTTTTGGATCTATATGACCTTTAGTTAAGGTCGCTTATGTCTTGGTGTTGATCATAGTAAGTTACAATTTGTTGAAGACATGTGAAGACAACGTAACAGTGATACATGACAGATGAAAGGTTGCTATGATTAAGGGAGTATAATGCGGAGTACAAACGTGCTATGTTGGATTCAGATCAAGGATTACCTATGTTTTGTTAGTGTATGATCTCCGACTTGGTATTTACCTTTTGTATAAGTTTTAATTCTATTTTGTGATGCATTGGAAGTCGACTGGACATATAATGATGCATATATAGGAAGAGCTTTTAGGGAAGTGAAAAATGTATGGATATCTGATGAATGGTATGGAATGAATGGATGCAAACAGATGAATGCACCGTGATGTCAAAATCAGGCAGATGGTGATGCGAGCTACAACTGGAACTACCTAAGCACAACAGATGCTTGTATGTTCATTATTGAGGAATCATTGTAACATAATATATTTCTGATTGTATGAGCAGTGAGCTCAGTATACCATTAACAAGGTTTTTGTATTCCTCTAACAAGGAAATGTGCTAATGTAATAATCATCTCCTAATTGGGCTAGGTATCCTAATAGGGACATAATAATTTTAGTACATATTTGTGGGTACCATCCCCACCAGGGTTTTCCCTTGGCCAAGGTTTCCTCGACAACAAATTAATGGTGTTATGAGTTGTGTATTTTTTTTTTATGTTCTTTTCATTTTAGTAATTATCAGGTTAAGTTGGAATTTAATGAGTTCGTGTTTAAAGTGTTTTACTATTGATTCAGCCCCCCTCTCAGTATTACTTAATCCTAACAATTTGTATCAAAGCTATTGGCCCTTGGAGAGAAAGTCTAACAGCTTAAGGGAGATCAAGATGGATTCTAAAAGTTTGGAAGAAAACTTTGAAGCAACACTTGAAGACCTTGATAAGGCTAAAGTAGAGAATGATGACTTGATATTCAAATTGAGACGAGATGAGGGTTTCATCAAGAAACTGAAGGAACAAATTCAACTATCCAGGAGTCAAAGACAAGATATTATAGATAAGATAAAAGAGGATTCAGACAATGATACTTTAGATAAGATAAAACAACTTGAACAAGAGAAAGATACTTTGAATCTTGATCATGAAACTACTTCCCTTCATATGGCTAATGAGATTGAGAAGGTAAAGGATGATAGAAACAAAATTGAAGAAACCTTAAAGGATGCAAATATTCAGATGAGACCAATGAAGACTGAACTTGATCACTACAAGAACAAGTATCTGGAATTAGAGAAATATAATCATATCATAAAAGGAGAACTTGTTGAGGAAAAGAAACATATTGAAAAAATTCATTCAAGAAGTGATAAGATTGATGACTAGAGAGGTAGACAGAAACCTAAAGGAGACATGACTGGAGTTGGCTTCAATGAAGCTGAATGTTCAAAGACTCGGGAAGAAAAATCAGAAGTAAAGACTGGTGGAGAAAGACCTACTCTTGAAGAAGCTAAAGATCAGATAAGACCTTTCAGAGGTAGATGTTTTGGATGCAACAAGATTGGACACATGAAGAGAGACTGCAGAGGTAAAGCTCCTTACAAACCCTTTTCAGGATATTATTTTAATTGTAATGCATTTGGAGACAAGAAGGTAGAATGCAGGAAACTTGATCAATCAAGAATCAAGAAAGATTACAATGGGGAAGGAACAACAACTAAGATCACATGTTACAAGTGTAATAAATTTGGGCACATTGCAAAGTATTGTAAGTTGCAGGTTAATCAAAACAGACCACCTCCTACATGCTACAAATGTCATAATCTAGGACACATAGCGAAGATTTGCAAATATAATAGATCTAAGAACAGAAGTGGTCCTCCACCTATTGATACAAAGAAGAGTACTAATGATGTTAAGAGTATTGCAGAAGAATTTAACAGTCACTTCAAAAAAGAAGATGTAAACAGTGGTAAGGTATGGAAAGTAAAGGAATCAAATGAGGAAATGGTTCAGGGAGAGTTAGTAGATGCTAGTGAGTCTTCTCCTAATGCGAATATTTCCACATCAACCTAGATGGCCAAGCATGACCTTAGGGGGAGCATTGGAAGGAAACATCATAAATCTATCCAGCCCCTGATTATGAGGAGTAAACTCTTTGGAGCTTAGAGAGAGTATGTGGATATATTATGGAACTTATATCTATGATTGCATAGATTTACAAATCTTATCATGTGATCGCCAGATTGTTAATCAGTTGGATTATGTGCAGAGACGAGTTTATTGGGAACTGTCATTTCTTTACACAACGAAGTATAAGGTCAATCGAAATAAATTTTCTATACATCATTCAAAGAACAAAGCCTAAGGAGAACAAGGATTTGAGCTGAGAGAAGCAAAGAAGAAAGTTTATTGAGCGTTTGATTGAAGCATAAATTCATGGAATCGGAAAACAAAAGGTATTTAGATCTTTTGTGAAGCTTTGGTTATGGTTACTACGTTGATTTTCAATGTCACCGAAAGGCCTGGGTATAAATTCAAGAAATACCCTTTCAAATCAACTGAAGATGATCCCAAAGGTGCATTTTCACAAACACCCTATGACGTTCTACATGTAGAAGACATTCATTGTAAGTATGAGTCTTTGGAAGACTTTGAGATCTATAAAGAGATGGACATGATTGGAGCAGATGGTAAGATGAAAGTCGAGTTCACACATCTTGAGAACCTGAGTATATTGTGAATAACTGAACTTTACGAATTCGATGAAGAGGAATGGATCAAGATCATTTTGAGCAGAGTTCATGACCAGTTCATTTGGCTTGGAGATCAGCCAGCGAAGATTTGTAGTGACTTAATTCATGCTATAACAGGTTTGGATAACTCTGGTGTTATTCTTGTTGCAGAGAAGAACACAAAGAAATAGGTGGAAACCCTAATGCATTTGAGATGGGATAAGAGAGAAATGACAGTTAATGATATATTTCAGAAAGATGTTAGATTGGTTTCAATTATTCTAGGTTATAAACTACATTACAATAGCTGACCTAACTTAGTATCAATAGGAGTGATCATGATGGCATATAGAATAGTGAAATAAAATGTTAAGTATAACCTTTGCGAAGTACTTGCACAACAGTTTTTGGAGAATGTGAGGCAAATCAAGAAGGATAAGTCAAAGGAACTTAGGTTTGGGTCTGTACTGATACACATGTATATTCATATTGTTCATAGTTTTCCTAGTATGCACCCTAGAGCTTGGAAGGACAATGAACACATTGGAATTCAGATCACAGAGAGTTATAGAAGTTAGAACAGTACATGGGTTGAGGGTGAATTATTTGGGATGATCAAAATCTTGCAGAGACAGATGAAGGAAAGAATGAGGATCCCTAAGGCATTGGTAGAAAAATACAAGGATACAATCTGTTTCATGATTGAAACTGATTGTGATTTCTTTGAGGAAGTACAACCTAGGAAGAAGTGGTGTTATCCTCTGGGATATGAAGTGAATTCTGAGGTCTTGACCATGCAAGTAGAACATATTCTATTCTCACAAATTGATCCATCCGAAGAAAGATGGGGTACCTATGAAGAAAATTCTACAAATATAAGGGAAGAGAAGACTCAAGCTGTAAGAAAGAGAAAAGTAGAAAATATGGTAGATGATCTAGCAGCCAAGGATGGTATAACAAAGGAGGAGATGAAAGAGGTAAGAAAGAAGATGTCAGAAAGAGCTTCTAGATTGGCGAGCACTGCTTCTGCAACCCTTCCACCTCCAAAAGTTGAGAAGGTTATCAATACACCCTCTACTATGATTAATATACTTGATACTACTCCTAATCAACCTAAGAGAACATCACAGGAAGTGAAACTCATGGAATTGCCTATAACGAACACAAGATCCACCAAACAGGACTCTCTGCCTAAGAGACAAAGGACAAAAATTGAAAAGAAGAAGGGAGAAGAGAAGAAAGTTGAAGAGAAGAAGGGAGAAGAGTAGAAAGTTGAAGGGAAGAGCACCGATGTGAAACAACTCTGGAATCCTGACATGAAAATACTAGAGAAGAGAATAATTGAGCAGGGTAAGCTTATTTCATTGATCAGATACTATGAGATGTATGATGCATCTGATAAAATTTTGATTGAGGACATAGTAATAATCCATTTACTTGCTTTTAAGAAGAACTTATTAGAAGTATAAGACAATATACCAGTGAAACTAGAAATAAGGAAAAAATTAGCACATATAGAAGATGAAGCAATTAGAGTACAAGTAGTTGAAGATATGCTACTTGTTGTTTCATTTAAAGAAATGGAAAAGATATTAGATGCTTTGAAACCTTTGTTGAGAACCAAGTCAAGGTTGGTGAAGAAAATGGGGAGAAAGTATGAGGAAGTTACTGAGGAAACACAGAAGGCAGTTGATAAGGTTTTGATGGGAACTGAACCTAAGAAGTCCTCACCTCCCAAGGCTACTAGGCCTAAAATTCTAAAAGGTGATTCATCAATAATCGCTGATATAAACCCTTATCCATCAAAGGATGAAGACAATAGCCATTTTGTCAGTTTTGTGAAGCAACCAGATTTCTTTGTTTTTGGTGTGCTTGTGTCTTTGGACACTTCAGAAGATATTAGTGATCCTTTTGAGAAGATTACTGACATTGATGGAGGAAGTATTGATCTAACTATGACAGAGAAAGAAGAGCAGAAAGTGAGTGAAGCTGAAATAGCAAAGGAAGCAGTAGATAAAGTGTAAGTGAAACAAGAAACTCATGCATCTGTTTCTTCATCTTTATTGTTGGAAAGTGGAGATAGAAATCTAAATACTGATGTAGATAGTATCGATGAGGATGAGTTGAGGAAGCTATCCTTCATCACATTTTCAAAAGAGAAAGAGAGATCTAAGAAGAAAGGTGAGAAGAAGTCAAGGGTAATGGAATGAGAAGTTTATACTTTCAAAAAACTCCTACCTATACCTCTTGCTTTCCAATCAAAGGACAATGCAGAGAACTTGAATAAGGTACTGGATGACTTTGATAGTCATTATGAGTCCTTAGACAAGATTGCTGAAGAAAAAGACAAGAAAAATTACCTTGCGAAGAAGCTGGAGGAAGTATGCAAGTTTATTTCTTGGGACTTAAGCATACTGAGCAAAACCATATCTAAAGCAAAGAGTTGTGTGTCACATGGCAGAAAGTTATACAATTACTGTATAAATCCTATCAGACACATTAAGAACATTGAGGATATAATAGAAAGGAAATAAAAACTCTGGACAAGTTGATGAATAGTTGTGAGACCTCCTCACATACCATATTGGAGTTAGACAGAGAAGTGTCTAGGATACTAGATAAATTGAGAGTTTTGGATACAAAGAAAGGGAGAGTTGTGGGAAGATTCGGTATGCTGAAGAGTTTAATTATACCTAAGTTATCAATTCTTGAGATCCACCTTTCAGACATGGAGAAAAAATAGCAGGCCCTCACTGGATTCATGCCTACCGAGCTAAAGACAATAGAGACATCCTATTTTTCACTAAATGGACTGATTCATGTGAGTTAGATACTGGTAAAGACCTGGTCAGAGGACGTGAAGATCTAGGAAAGCTCATTCCAGGATGTGCTAAAGGTGGTATAAACTTTTTGGTAAGCAATTCTTTTATTCTACATTTTTGTATACCTTTACCATTGATGTCAAAGTGAGAGAAGAGAAGATATGAAAAATGTATAGATAAGAGTTAGAGTAACATGTAAAGGAGTTAAATAAGTACAATGTATATTCTTTTTGGTATTGACACTTAGTCAGTTTTTGCTAAGTATTGCCATCAATGCCAAAGGGAGATATTTTTGGCAAGTGGTTCATTCAAGAATGTTCTGGAACACTTTAGGGTTGTGATTTATGGCAACGCATCTGGTATGGATGGTTGCTTGGTGTCAAACATAGTTTTGGAGTTATAGCTTGCAAAATGACATAGTCGAGAAAGCATAATTACAGAGTACAGCAGTACAGTTTTGGTTAGCAAACATAGTATATGAAAAATGAAGACATGCGATCTTAGGAGAAGCTATTTTGGGATGTATATGACCTTCAATTAAGGTCTCTTATGTCTTGGTGTTGATAGCAGTAAGTTACAGTATGTTGAAGACATGCGAAGACAAAGTAACAGTGATACAAGACATATGAAAGGTTGTGATGATTAAGGGAGTATAATGTGGAGTCCAAACGTGCTATGTTGGATTCAGATTAAGGATTACCTATGTTTTGTTAGTGTATGATCTCCAACTTGGTATTTACCTTTTTTATAAGTGTTAATTCTATTTTTTGATGCATTGGAAGCCGACTGGACATATAATGATGTATATATAGGAAGAGATTTTTGTGAAGCAAAAAATGTATGTGTATGTGATGAATGGTATGGAATGAATGGATGCAAACAGATGAATGAATTGTGATGTCAAAATTAGACAGATGGTGATGCAAGCTACAACTGGAACTACCTAAGCATAGTATATGCTTGCATTGTTCACTATTGAGAAATCATTGTAACAGAATCATATTTCTAATTGTATGAGCGGTGAGCTCAATATACCTTTAACATGGTTTTTGTATTCCTCTAACAAGGAAATGTGTTAATGTAATAATCAAATCCTAATAGGGCTAGGTCTCCTAACAGGGACGTAATACTTTTAGTACATATTTTTGGGTACCATCCCCACCGGGGTTTTCCCTTGGCCAGGGTTTCCTCAACAACAAATTCATGGTGTTATGAGTTGTGCGTTTTATATTTATGATCTTTTCATTTCAACAATTATCTAGTTAAGCTAGAATTTATTGAGTTCATGTTTAAAGTGTTGTAATACTGATTCACCCCCTCTCAGTATTACTTAATCCTAACATAGTCATCAAATGGACTCGATTCCTGGAGCCAGTTTTCCAAATAAGGCATCCCATAGAATGACTCTAGCAGAGAGTGAAGAGTTTAACAGACAAGTGCAAGATTTTTTGCAGAAGGGGTTGATCGAGAAAGTTTGAAACCATGTGTTGTACTAGAACCAAAGAAAAATGGACAATGGAGGATGTGTATATGTTCTCGGGCTATCAATAAGATCACTATCAAGTATAGGTTTCCCTTGCCAAGGATGGAAGACATTATTGATTGTTTGAGTGGAGTTGAGTACTTCACAAAGATAGATCTAAAAAGTGGATATCACCAAATCTGGAGAGAAGGAGATGAATGAAAGACAACCTTCAAGACAAAGGAGGGCTTGTATGAGTGGTTAGTCATGTCTTTTGGGCTAACCAATGCACCAAGCACATTCATGCGAATCATGAACGAGGTATTGAAAGAATATTTTGGTAGGTTTTTTATTGTTTACTTGATGATATTTTGATCTTCAGTAAGACATTGGAAGAGCATATAATGCATATTCAGAGGGTCTTTGAGAAGTTAAGGGAAGAGAAGTTGTTGATTAACTTGAAGAAGTGTAGTTTTGTGAAGGAGTTAGTGTACCTTGGATTTTTTTGTCTCAACAGATGGTCTTAAAATGGACCCATCAAAAGTGAAGGCTATCCTTGAATGGTGTACTCCAAAGAGTGCTACTGATGTAAGATGTTTTCATGGCTTGTTTAGCTTTTACATAAATTTTATCATAAATTTCAGTAATATCTATGGACCCTTAACTGAAACCATGTGAGAGGATAAAAAAATTTAAGTAGACTGCAGGAGCATCAAAGATTTTTGATTTGTGGAAAAGAAAAGTTATTGAGTAGCCTATTTTGGCACTTCCAGATTTTAATAAGGTATTTCAAGTAGACTTTGATGCTAGTGGTAATGCCATTGGAGCTAGTTTGAGTAAGGAAGGTAAACCCATTGCTTATTTTAGCGAGAAGTAAAATGATGCCAAAATAAAATATTTTGTTTATGATCACAAATTTTATGCTATAGTTCAGGCATTGAGGAAGTGGAGACATTATATTTTTCCTATAAATTTATTTTGTTTACTGATCATCAAGCTTTAAAGTATTTGAATAGCCAAGGAAAGTTTAATTGGAGGCATTTAAAATGGGTTGAGTTTTTGCAGAGTTACACTTTTGTCTTGAAGCACAAAAGCGGGAAGTCTAATAGGGTTGTAGATGCCCTGAGCAGTAGGCAAAATTTGTTAACGGAGATGCAGATTGAATTTTTTGGGTTCTAAGAACTCAAGAGTTTGTATCCTCAGGATCCTGATTTTTGTGAGGCCTGGAGAGCTTGTACAAAACCTATTACTTTAGAGAAGACTAGATGTTTGGATTTTATAATCCAACATGGGATGTTATTCAAAGGGAGTCAATTGCACATTCCAAAGAGTTCCATGAGGGAGAACCTAATCAAAGAGAAGTATAGTGGAGGATTAGTTGGACACTTTGGTCGAGATAAAACCATTGCTCTCGTTAGTGCACATTATTATTGGCCACAATTGCAATAATATGTTAAGAATTTTTTACAAAGATGTATAATATGTCAAATGGTAAAAGGAAAGAGGCAGAATATATGGTTATATCAGCCATTACCTATACTAGAGAGTTCATGGGAGGTTATTAGTATGGACTTTGTTCTTGGTTTACTAAGGACTCAAGGAGGGAATGATTTCATTTTTTGGGGGGAGACAAGTTCTCGAAGATGGAACATTTCATTCCTTGTAGAAAGACTAATTATTTTGTTCATGTGGCATAACTGTTTGTTAGAGAAGTGGCGAGACTACATAGTCTACCAAAGAGCATAGTTTCAGATTGAGACACTAAGTTTGTTGGGTAATTTGAAGGACATTGTGGAAAAAAATAAAGACATATTTGAAGTTTAGCTCAGTGCACCATCCACAAACTGATGGACAAACAGAAGTGGTGAACAAGAGTTTGGGAAACGTGTTTAGATGCTTAGTTGGAGATAAACCAAAGGGGTGGGATTTTATTTTATCATAGGAATAATTTGTATACAATAATTATGCCAATAGGAGCACTAGTAAATCACCATTACATATTGTATATGGAAGTAGTCTTAGAAATGCTTTAGAATTAAGGAAGTTAGACGATGGAGAAAAGAGTAGTGTTGAAGCTGAAGACTTTGCAGAACCCTGAAGAATTTGTATGAGGATGTGAGGAAGCACATTAATAAAATGAATACTCAGCACAAGGCTAAGGAAGATCAGAAAAGGAGACAAGGAATTTCATATTGGAGATGAAGTTATGGTTCATTTGAGAAAGGAAATATTTTCATTGGGAACAAACAAAAAGTTGAAGATGAAGAAATTTGGACCATGCAAAATCCCAAAGAGGCATGATTTAGGAAATGATTATGAAGTAGAGTTGCTTAGTGAGCTTAATATTTCTGTTGTGTTTAATATTTCAAATTTGAAAGAGTATCATGAAGGAAGTACAGAAGATGAGATAGTAGAAGCATAGTGAAATATTCCAACACCTACTTCAACTACAGGAGAGATAGAGGATATCCTAAATAGTCATGTGGGTAGAACCAAAAAAAATAGGAAATATGAAGAGTACTTGGTCAAATAGAAAGGATGACCTATTGAAGATTCATCATGGCTATCAAAAGAAGAGGTAGACCTACTTGGTTTTCCTCTGCACACCTGAGATGTGACAAGGTCACTTCTGAAATTACCCTGAGTGTCTTATGTAGGATCATCTAAGGTGTAAGAGAAATCTTGCATCACCCAAAAATAATGTCTAGTTTTTCAATAAGGGCTATCTTTGGACAAGGTTACTATTTTTTGCAAGTTTATTATTTTTAGTAAGTTGTTCATTTGACCATTGATTATTCCAATTGCTTCCTTGGAGGTTCATTTTGGATATATAAGCTTGTCGATAAAGTTTCATGGCAAGATCAAGTCTGGTTTTGAAGATATTAAATTTCTATTTTGGCAGGGTGGTAGAAAAAAACTTTGAATTCAATTTTGAAGGCTTTAGATGCGTTGAAAGGGGGTCAAACTTTAGTCGATTGTTATTTTTCTATCTTATAATGTAGAGTGCTTCATGAGATTTATGAAATGGGGATATAATAGTCAATCGACTCAACGATTCACAAGTTATGGTTTTTGGAAGTTGGGCCATCAGGGCTCCAGTTTCAATACAAAATGAAGAGAGAAAAAAATTACATAAGGCAATAAATCAAACCATTGGGTGCCAAAATGGGAAAATTCACTTTCCAAAATATTCTAAGGGAGTTAATTGTGCTACTTAAATAGGTCTAAAGGGGGATTTTAGGGTTCAATTCTAGAAGTGTAGATTGTGGTTCTGTCTTGCAGATTATTGTAATAAAAATGCCTATGTGGTGTTAGCATGTTACTTTTCTTAATATTGTAATGTCACTTCATTGAAAAAAAGAGAAAGAAAGCGTTTATGTTTTTGCCATTGTTCCGTTCTTGTAATTTTATGTTTATTCCCCTGTTGTGTTGTGTGTGTTTGATTGAATAAGGGGAGTACCCTTCATCATTAACTATATATTCTTCTGCCCAAACAAGCGAAAAATAGTTCCAACAGTTGAGATAAATGAAATGTCCTTCTGCACTCACTCTACTTCTTTTACAAGGTGCAACTACCTTCTAAATATTTACAATGAATCAAAATGGGTAATGCTTTTGATGAGAAAGAAAGAAAGGCAAAGCTTTTAACAAGAAAGATTTTAAAGGCATGCAAACTAACTGAAATAAAGAACAAATGAAATAAATATATCTCCCAATCGATTCTCACTCTCATATCATAGTATGATGGGGATTGGAAGATAAAAATTTAAGAACTTTGCTTCATGATGCGAAAGCATCTTGGGATCTTGGCAATCTTGCATCAACCAAAATATTTGTTTTCTTGTTTTCCTGTTTGATCAGTCTTGTTGTTTCTTTCTGCGATCATTCTGTGTAAATGTTCAGGGCTTGTTATCCTTGCAATATGTTTGTGACATCATGTTGAACCTTCTCATGGGTTCAAACATCATTTGGTTGCTTCACGCATGAGATCTTGTAGATTCTTTGTGAGACTGTCATGTTCTTCATGTTTCTAGCCAATCTTCATGTTTTCTAGTCTTGAGAAGGTTTTCCTTATTGGCAAAGATTAACGGCTCATTTCTCAATAATATTTTATTTGTGGCTAACCTACTTGTGGGATCATGATTCATATTTTATTCATTGGAAGTAGATCCCGATGATTTGGGTCTTCACCTATTTGTGTAATATGTTTTATTTCTTATTGGGAAATGTGATCTTTCTAGGCCGACCTAATGATTGTGAAGGCTTTATAAGCTTGTAGATTTGTTCCTAAAGGGGAAATTTTTCATAAGATTATCTTGTTGTAGCTTTAGCTAAGGATTTTGTAAGGGTTTTAGATTGTAATCAAGCTTGTATGTCTAGTATGTACAACTATATGTTTTTTATTAATTGCAAAAATAGGTTATGAAGGGGCATGAAGCCCTTTACAAATAGATTACATTAAGATAAACAATAAGGCCCTCTAGACAAAATGCTACCAAAAACCAACAGACACCCAACACAAAAAACCAGTGAAGCAACACAACCAGCGGCAAAAACCACAAGAAAGAGAAATAGGAAACTAGACCTAGGCCTGGTCCTCAAGGGTACCTCTCACCTCTTCTTCAATATTAGACATGTTCTGAACGACCACCTTGAGGTCCAAAATCTCCTTCAGAATAGAATTTTCTTTTTGTCATGATTTCTCTTGTCCTTCTCCTAGGACCAGAGCCTTGACCAACAACATCCCCAACATCAGAATCTTAATTGGCATTAGTTTTCTCATGGAAAGAAATTTCCATTTTTTTCACCAAGGTATTCAGATTGTGGACAAAAGCTTTGATTCTCTCAATAGAATGCTGGAGGATCTTGTTCAACATGTTCTCCTTCTTCTCCACTCTGGTACAAAAACTCTCCAATCTCTCCTCCATCAAGCTAGCAGACTTTTTCTTGGCCATAGAAGTGCCACCTTGGTAACAATGCTCAATATTATCAAACTTAGAGGAGAGGGGATGATACTTCAATTTAAGGCTCTTAATATCATTGAAATTCCACCTATTTAGCTGAAAAGAGTACGAGGACATAGCCTTGGCCATTTGAAGAATGCCCAAAGTGGGTTCCCTCTTATCCTGGATATCCTTAATAAAAAGCTGAACACTATCTTCATTTGGGTCCGTATTATTTTTGGAAGTGTGGTCATCTTTAGAATCCTCAATCATCTCATTGGATCCTTCAGGAGAAATCAACATATCATGCTCCACAGAGCTCGTATAATCAACAAGGTTAGGGAATTTCTCCTTTGCCTTACTCTTCATCTTATCCTTAAGCTCCATCAACCTTGGGATTTTATCCTTCACATAGGCACCAGGTGTAGGCTCTTGTAGAGCTTCAATATTCTTAGGGAGGCCATGATCTAGACCACATTTCCCAGTAAATTGCATCTTCCCAAACCCTCACAAACCTCAACATACCAGGCATATAAAAAACCATTTTCTTTTCTATCTAGTCTTCCTCATCTTTCTCGTTATCATCCTCTTCTGTGTCCATGCCCTCCTCCTCCTCAATATTTTTATTACTAGGAGGATCAATTGACATCTCTTCTTCACCATCATCATCTTCAGTTTCCATATCATTCTCATCATTGGAAATTTTCTTATTTGGGTTCTTTTAGGTTGTTTGAGGGAAATATGGGACAAAGTTTTCGTGTTCCCACTTCCAGACTCCTCTAATCTCCTTTTCAATTTTTCCTTTTTAGGTTCCACAGACTTCTGGACCATTTCCAAGACTTTATCACGACAGATTTGATAAATCAAATAAATGAACCCTTCATGGAGCACAAGATTGCTAGATTTCTTCTTATGATCCCTAATACTATGATTAAGGGAACACAGAAGATAATGAGGGAATGAGACATACATTTTGTGCCTAAAATGGTTTAATAGAACAAAATGGTAGCTATGAGCCCTAGTATAATGACCATCAACAGTTTTATAATCCATTAGGGAAATAAGAACCTTCCTCCATATCTACTTGATGTGGTCCACATCGTAGAAAATGGAAGAATAAATGATTTTTTCCCCTCTTAGCATCATCTTTAGGAAACATATTAATAAATCTATCAAAATTATTCCTATCCCTAAATAAGTTCATACCTCTATGTTGAATACCTGTCACATTTGCAATGAAATCTTCATTTAGGGAAATTTGTTTGTCACACAACACAATAGAGCCTTCCTTCCAACCATCCAAAAAATGCATGGTAACATTATTTTCGAATCCATGAAGGCTTTCCAGATATAAGATAATACCCCCCTTCTTCAATTTATTCAAAACCTTTGACTCATTTTTCCACTTCTCGCAGCTAAGGGGCTCCTCGCGTTTTAACCCTCCTCCCATTTTGTTAGTATTAAAACATAGAAAAGAGAGATTATCTTGAATGAAGAAGCTCTGATAAATCCAAACAAAAACAACAACCCACAACACATGACGCCAGTTAATTACCTTAATAATACCAAATCTTTCTGAGCAATTAAATAAACCTTCACTGTACCCTAAAATCTTATGTGTCATTAACATGATTACTTAAAATAACTCACTTTGTTGTTGGTCTTATCAAACCTTATGAGGGATAAGGTGTCCTCATTTATTTCCTTTTCCCATGCCAAGTGATGATATTAGGTGATTTGACACCTGGGTTGGAAAAGTGGCTGCCACGAAGTTGGCCTCTCTATACACATGTGAGAGATAATGATTATTAAACAATTTGATAATTGCAATGGCTTCCGTAATAATATGATTAATCGACCAAAAATCCTTAAATTCTCCTTTTAAACATTTAATAATTTTATTTGAGTCACCTTCGACCCACACATTTCTGTAATGAATATTCTGCACCATTTTAAGAGACTATAGAGCTCCTATGTCCTCACTTAAATGGTTATTTTGGACACACAAAGAAAAAGTTATGGCCCCCAAACAGTTACCATACCTATCATGCACAACAACCCCCATAGCCAGCTTGACCAGGGTTCCCCTTGGCCGTACCATCAAAGTTAAATTTGACCTAGCGTTAAGGAGGAGACAACCAGACAACCCCTTCTCTTTTACTTTTTTGAGATCTTTTCTAGCCCTCTTATACCCAATCCTTGGAGATTCTTAGATCAAAATCTAGAGATTTTAGAGATTTATAGTTTAGAAAACATTAAAAAATTCTTGAACGCCTCTATAACTTTTTTCAAAAACTAGAAGAGATGAGGAATATATCTCCCTAAATATTTTGTTATTGCACTCTTTCCATATATTCCAAACAACATGAGGAGCCATAATCAACCAAAAAGTTTTGTTTATATGAATATCAACAAAAATCCACTACGTAAAAAAATCCTGGAAAGATCCTGGGAAAGCCCAACATAAATTTGACCTTTAGAGAAGCTTAGTCCGGACCTCCCAATAAAAAGGGTACTCAATCATAATTTAATACGTCGATTCTTCCACATCCTTGCACAAATAACATCTATTAGGCATGATGAAACCTCTCTTACGGAGGTTATCAATAGTTAACACTTTATTTTAAGAAAAATCCAATAGAACTTGTTAATTTTAGGAATCAGAGGCTTCACCCAAGACTAGGCCCAAAAGGGGGGTTTATCAATAGCATGATTCAATAAAGCACAAGTTTAAGACACAGAGTACTTTCCTGAAGAGGTAGAAATCCACACCAAGGAGTCATCAGTATCCATCCTAATAGACCAAGCCTGAAGAGATCTCATAACAGGAGCAAGAGAAATGTCTATCTCATTTAAATTCACATAGGCCTGATTTTTCCAATAGTCGCTAACAAGATGGCCATGGGAGAATTTTCTCCTTTCTGCAAAGAAGTTAAAGACATGGATAACACCCAAAGGTCTATCCAAAAGCAATCTATCTTCCTAAAACTAAATACTATTTCCATTCCCCAAAATCTACCTACTGCATTTAGCTGCCAAGTCTGGCTTGCTGGATTTCATTCTAGATACATGAACCTTTTATGGGGGCATTTAACTCAAAAAAATCTACAATAGAGTGACAGGAATAAATATATCTACTTTTCATTATTTTATTCAAAATTAATTTCCTCCCCAAAGGTCCTCCATACTTGTTTAGCCAACAAAGCTTTATTCATAGCCTTGATAGGCCTTAATCCAAGTCCTCCAAGTCTCTTAGGCTTACATACATTTTCCCAAGAAACCAAAGCCAATATTTTTTTTTCTTCAACACCTGACTAGAGAAATTGCTTTTGAATCCTCTCTATACTCTCAGCATATTTAGAAGGAATCTTAAAAAGGCTCAAAGCATAAATAGGAAAATTTTGAAGGGTAGCTTTCAGAAGCTGAACCTTACCAGTATGGCTTTGGAGCGCACCTTTCCATCCTACTAACTTTCTATACATCTGTCAATGAGGGAAGACCAGAAGAAGTCAGGCGGCTTCAAACCCAATGGGAGACCGAGATAAGAAGAAGGGAAATCCCCAATGGAATAACCAATAATTCTAGATATCTTTCTTTTCCTTTCCTCAGGGGTATTGATAAAAAATAAAGAACTTTAATTCTAGTTGATTAGCTGCCTTGTAGCCCTGGTATAGGAATTAAGAGCCTCCTTAATATTCTTATCTTCTTTGATGGAGGAAGACCTTATTAAGATGATGTTTTTGACAAAATTCTCAAGAGAGCTAAGATCAACAAAGGAAGGTTTGATGCCTTGAATGTTACAATTAGTAACCATATTTTGAAAAAAATCTTCCAAGAATTTTAGCCAAAATGGTGAAAAGGATGGGGGAAATTGGATCTCCCTGTCTTAGACCCCTAGAAGGATTGAAGAATTGAGAGGAGGTCACATTACAATAATTGTCGTAGAAGAGGTAGTAATAAGTTGCATAATAATATGGACAATATGGTCACCAAAACCAAAGGCTTTTAGCACACAACAAAGAAAATCCCAATCAACCCTGTCATAGGCTTTAGATAAGTCCTGTTTAAGGAAACAACCTTGGTTTTTTGAGCTTTCCAGAGAGTGGATGTTATCATGAACTCTACTAATGGAATCTAGGATTTGTATTCTTGGAACAAATTCATTCTATTGAGGGGATATAATTGAAAGAAGGATAGACAAGGATCTAGTCGTTAGAACCTTCAAAAAGATCTTATCAACTGAGTTACATAGGTTGATAGACCTAAAACAATTCATAGCGTCAGCTCCTGGTTTTTCAGGAATAAGAACCAAGAAGGTAGCATCTAATTTATTCAAACGAGATCTTGATCCAAAGAAATCCTTAATAGCATGAGGAATATCGTTTTAAACAATATGCCAGAATTTATGGAAGAAAAACATAGGGAACCCATCAGGTCTAGGATATTTTTCGCCTTCAAAAGAAAAAACAACATTTTTTATTTCTTTAATTGAAGGGATAGCTGCCAGAAATATATTATTCTCATCTTTTAAAATTAAAGGAATAGCAGATAAGAGATTCTCCTGATCCTCCCTTTTGACATTCTTGTCTAAAGAAAGGAGCGAGGAGAAAAATCCAACCATCTAAGACATGAAGTTATTTTCATTATCAATTCCCCCATTAGCAGTCTGGATATAGGATATTCTACTTGCTACATGATGCTTTAAGGCAGACATATGAAAAAACCTTGTATTTCTATCTCCTTCTTGAAGACACAAAGATCTAGATCTTTGCCTCTAGAAAATATCTTCCTTGGAAATTATGTCATGGTATTTAACCAAATTTCATTCTCTCTGTCTATAAGTTCTCTGTAATTGTCTTCCTACAGGATACTATCCTGGACATCTTGAAGACCTTGTTTAATGGAGTTCTTGGCTTGGAAAATATCTCCAAAAAATGTTTATTCTAGGTTTTGATATTATACTTAATATTTCTTATCTTTTTAGCTACTCTAAAAATAGCAGTACCATCAATAGTTATATTCCACCATTCCTTAATTCTTTCCTCCAGATTAGGATGGGATAACCACATCTTTTTAAAGTGAAAAGGAAATTTTTTTTTAACAGAGACAAGATCAACAACAAAAGAAATAGGAAAATGGTCTGATCCAATTCTAGCAATAGATGTAAGAGATCATAAATATATATTTAACCAACAATTAGAAAGTAAATCTCTATCGAGACAAACTTGAATCAAATCTTTTCCAACCCTTCTATTAGACAAGGTATAGTTGACACCTTGCAAATCCGCGTCCATAACAACTTGTTGGATAATAAATTCCATAAGATCTAGTCTACCATGAAAATGGGATTGAGATCCCCCATGTTTCTCATTGTCTTGGAGAGGAGAGTTTAAGTCCCCCATGATAATCCAGGCACAATCCAAAAATTTCTTCCTGCAATCAGCCAACTTATTCCAAAACTTAGCTCTTCTGGTTTTACTGTTAGGATCATAGATATTAGAAAGGACCCAAGAAAATTCATCTCTAATGTGATTGAATTTAACATTCAATATATTAGGGTTAGAGGATAAGGTGTCCCCTTGAATGAAATTTTGATTCCAGAAGACCACAGTCCCTCCAGAGGCACCATTCAAACTACTTCCAACCACTCCACAGTTTTTGAAAAGTTTGATCTTTTCAACTTTATCTTTAGCCATTTTGGTTTCTTGAATAAGAATAATATTAGATTTTTGATCTTGTACCAAATTTATGAGAACATCCTTCTTATGAGGCACATCTAACCCCCTAATATTCCAAGAGATTATCTTCATTTTTTAACTATGGTGCAAGTCTCTTGGATGGTAAGTTGTTTTCCATGCGCAATGTTTTGTTTACTCTCATTTTCTCTGATAGTTTTTTTAGAGTATCTACCTCATCCCTTTCTAAGATTTCTAACATTAGCTTTCATGCTTCTCGTTGAGACCCTTTTTTGATTGTTGAAGCAACACCCTAGATTTCAAGTTTCTTCGTACTAACCCTTTTTCCAACTTGAGACCAAGGATCTCCCTCTTCCAGGTCCATATTTTGTTCTTCCAAATTCTTATCAAAAACTTCATCCTCCCAACTGGATCTTGAATGGATAGTTTCAGGGACAGAGGAGATGTCCTCTACCAATGATTTATCCTTCAAGTTTTTCAAGAAGGATACATCATGTTAGTTCCGAAAAGAGGTAGACCGAAATCTCCAGTTAATGATTTATTAGATGGAAAGTTCTCAATTATTGAAACATAACCAGGCTCTAGACCAACTATCAAGGATTATAAATCCTTCTACACTTAGGGTCTAGAAGACCTAGGTGGGTGCACCTTCAAATTCTCACATACAACAATTCATTAACATAACTGCATCGAGAAAAGCAGAGGATATCCTTAATGCTTAACACACTAGAGGAACAATACAAATTAGCCTAATCTATAAACTCGGGTACCTCATCACTAAATTCTTCATCATTCAAAGGGCATGTAGTGTGAGAGTCACTTCTTTGTGGAGACTCAAAAGGATGACTTCTAATTTTATCCTCATCTTCATCCTCTAAATGTTTTCTTACTTTCTTATAAGGATTGTGCACAAATTTTGGCATATATGTTGGTCATTTTTCTAAGACTTGGCCCTCCTTAAGTGTGTCATCCCGTGACTCCCTATTTTACAACATTACCTTATACATATAACCTTCCTTAATCTGGATCTTTGGTCTCTCAACTGAAACACTCTTTTGTGCAACTATCTTTCTTGGAGGTAATCTCACTTTGTCCCATTTTTCATGCAAAACCAACATAATCTCCTGAAAATGATCAAAAAGAGCATTCATTTTATTTCCAAAAGGCTTGAAATCCTTGAAAGGATTATAATTTGGTTCCTTCTCATAGACAATATCCAATATTTTTTTATAGGCTACCCATTTTTCTTTCTTCAATTCTTGATCACACAACACAAATTCATTTCTAATGACATTTTCAGGATAATGGAATTGATGCTCTCTTTCTTCTACCAACTCTATTATAGAAGATACTAAATAAATATTCAGGATCAACTACCCTCTTTACACTGATACCCATATGATAAGGCTCAAGAATTTTATCAAAATACTTCCACTCACCTTTTGAAATGAAATAATAGTGTACAATTGTGAAATCTAGGAAAATAGTTCCCTTTACTCTTCCAGACAACTCCTCCTGAATACAACCCATTTTCATAAGAATTTAGTTAATCCAACCCTAAAGGGAACCTGATAAGGTAGAAAATGAGGATTTCCATTGAAGCCATATAATATAATCACTATAGCTGCAGGGTAAGGATAATTATCACCCCAATTGTGCATAATCTTCAGATTGGGAGCCATCTCCAAAGGTCTAATTGTTTCATGCAACATTTTTGGTATCCTTGGTGGATTCACTTGCAACTTGGTTCTCAATCTTGATGCAAAACAATTATCAAACCTTACAAAGCTAGCCTCATGTTTGTCCCATGATATATCTTTGCTCCAAAACTATACTGGCAATTGAACACCACATTTCTCTCTTTTCAATGTCATAGTTTCCTCAAAGAAGTTAACATGTTTTTCCAAGAATGTGTGCATTAACATAGAATAAAAAAAGAAAGGAGCCTCTAGTTTTTTGTTCTTAATTCCTCACAAATCTTCATGTATCTTATCTATAATGTATGGACCAAAATAATAAATTACATGAAAGTGGGGTTGTGTGATGTGAATATCCATATACATATACTCAACTGGGATCACATATGTGGGGTGTAAGCCAAGAACTTGGCACAAAGAATAAAATACTGCAAGGAACATGGGATTGAATGCTTCTTTCTTGAAAGGCCCTTTAGTACGAGGGCCAATGAAATATTTATCATTTCCCACCACAGCCAAATGTGTAGACATCAACATACTTCTGATGTAGCTCCTTTGAGCTTGGTAATTCTGCTCAAAATCCTAGAAATCAATGGGCTCCAAAGTGGGGGACGGATCATACAAATCAAATAATTCCTATAATTCTTCCGTACAAAACCTAAGGATTACATTTCCATAATATCCTTGATTAACTTTAGCACAAGGTCATATCGATCTGCAATAGCTACTAATAAATCTACATCCATGAAAACACTTGGCATTACCAATTTTCCTAGATCATACTGCCATGCATTGCAAGAAGGGGATTGTGCCTTTCTCTTCCTGAACCATAGCATAAAAATATTAAATCCAATCTCGAGAATAATAGCATCAGTGAAAACCTGAGCTTTATCGAATAACCCTTCTGTGAATTTTCTACCTTTACTTATTTTCTTAGCTTCACCCCAATCATTTGTTGATTCAGGAAACAAATCTAGAAACTCATTGAATGGGTTTCTCTCTACATAATCTACCTTCCCAGAATGTTTCCTTAATGGTTCCATGACTACCCAGAAACTAAACTCTTGGATTCTACAAAAATTCACCTTTGAAACCCTTCACACCAAGTCTTAGACACAAATAGACCCAAAAAAGAACACCCCACACAGAAGAAAAAAACATAGAGACAAAAAAGAACAAGGCAAGGATACATAAACTTACTGATTAAAGCACACCATCCTCTGCAACCAACTATTCAAAAAACCAGGAAAATATATTTCACAATCTTTGCAAATCTTTGTAATAACTGATCACCTTGTTGCATCTCACAAATTATAAACTCATACACAATTAAAATGACAACATTAGAACATTCCAAATTAATTTCCTGTCATATTATCTTACATACACTTGTAAATTGAAGCCGAACACGAAAAACCCCAGTTTAAATCTCCATCGTGGATCATTCTTCAAGAATGATAGAATGAACAACGAGATTTGGTCAACCAACCTTGACTCCATGTGGGATCCATCTAGCACTCTCTGTCATTCTCACTATGTTCAATCCTCCATCAATTGCCCACCATCAAACTCTCTACTTTTAGTACTGTTGGTTCTTTTTCTTGCAACACAACCTTGATATGATAGAATACTAATGTGCTTGAAAGAAAACTCTTATTTCATACAAGAGAAAGGCCAATTGATGAGGGTAATTAGATAATATCTGGGGATACCTATTATCACCTCCTTTTTTGAGATCCATTGACTCAGGCAATTATTACCTATGAATGATTACTGATTTACAACATCTTTTAAGTGGATTATCTTCTTACTTAATTTGTTGAATGCTTCAAATAAATCAGGAAAAAGATAACTTTGCAAATGATAAATAACATCATAATACAGAGTTTAACAAGCCATACCAATATTCTGATGATAGAAAATAGTAAGGTAATAAGGATTCTCATCCTTCTTTTTTTTAGCTCTTATGAACCCTAGGAAGGATAACCTAATTTGATTCTCTTTCAAAGGAATCAGTAAACTAAATTGTTTTGTTCTGAAACATAATTACTTCAATGGAATGTATACAGAAGTGTGAATGATTTGATAAATTTAAAATATTGGTAGGAAAATGATCAATTACATAGCCAACTATAAAACCGGTGCCTTGACCTTGGGCTATGAGTCAATATCTGGTATAACTCCACAATAAGGTGATCAACAAAATACATGCAACAAAGATAACATGCCTTACAAATTATCCTCTTTCTACACCTACATCATCAGATGCTTAAACTATTGCTAAGATCTCTGGGGTCACTTGAAAATATTAATCCTTCCTTGAAGGAGCTTACAAATGACTGCACAACCACCTTGTGATCAGTATGCCTAAATGCCTTACAAATAAACATACAAGAGCAATAACAGTAATATAAAGAGACAATCAAAGATGCAGAAAAGATATTGCAAATATTTGTATTAATGTCTTAAAGCTTCAAATACATATAGATAGACCAATAATACAAAGGCTCAGAAAATTTTTAGCAGTCTGCCTTGTAATATATTTCATTGATTTTCAATAACAACTTACAATCCTCTTTTCAACTTTTTTCCAACCTCTTACAAAATAACAAGAGAGAACTATTTATAGGCCTAAACCATCTTGGAATCCTTAAGATAAGGATGCTACAAGCTTCAGATGGTATAGAATACCTAACCCTAAAAATACAGAAAGAGACAAAAGATAGAAAAACACCAAGCAGTGGGAAGACAAAATTGAAGAATAAGATCTGATATTTCTTTGTCTTCTTGTGGATGTCGGTACCTTTGTCTTCATATGTTCAGGATAGCATCTGATCGTTGTAATAAGATTTAGTGACCACCAATTCGGGCTAACTTACACTAATCTCTTCAAGATTGCTAACCTTCATGTGCTCATAGAACAGGTGCCATGTGTCCCCTTTACTCTTCATCCATGACATCTAAGTCAATTGTGACAAGCTTCTTTTTCTTGGGCTTTGTCATGATGTCCCATGTTATCACATCCTCCTCTTTAGGCCACTCAAAATTATGAATACTCTCAAGCTGAGCCTTCTACCTTTCCCACTTGGCATATGTTATTCTTTTAACATATGTGATGAATTTATTGCAATCTGATTCTATTTTTATTGCTTCATCCAGAAGCTTGTTGTACCTCTCCATATCTAATTCTCCTAGATCAGATACATAAATTTCCTTACTGGGAAGCACACTATCAAATTCTGATCCCCATAGCCCTAATGGCTTGATTTGATCATCCTTGGTTCTAATGGGGGGTATAAACCTATTATAACTCACCCCAAACATTTTTAACCTTGCCTCAATCTGATTTTCTTTTCCTTTAAAGAAAGACAAGGTGGCCCCAATCTTCTCTATCTCTGTACCAACCACAATTACTATTTCTGGCAAATCTGACCTTAATGGTTGCACATATGCCAACCTCTCAAAAAGTGATGTCCTACCAGACCAGGTTGAATAGTATGGATTCAAAATTGACAAAAAATTAGTGACTTCTTCTTGTAGGCCTGGCAATTTTCCATAGGCCCCATACACCACATTAATCTTATCTTTTATGGTGTCAATTCTATGTTTCAAAATTGAAGTCAATGCCCCTAAAACAACATTATTGTGCTCTATGACTCCTAGCTCTATTCTAGCAGGTATCTCCCATGTATCCTCTATTTGGACCTCAATATCCATTACTTCTTTTGGCTCAACAGGGGTAGGCTCTGTCACTTCTAGTAAATGTTTGGTTAGCTCATCTATGAGTTTCTCTTGTCCTTTGATCTTTACTAATGCTAGCTCCCTGTCTTTAACAATATCACTAGTATCACTAGTGAGTTTCTGCAATTTTTCTGACAGTTGAAGTGTCTTTGCCTCAATGAGCTCGAAAAAGTGAATCGGTACTTTTGATATCTCCAAATCCCCTATATTCTGAAGTGTCCATATGATCTTATTACCTTCCATCTTTTCTTGAATATTTAGAAGGACTGGCTTTTGATATTTAGGAGCTAAGCTCCATATTGCAAGTGCCTAGGAGTTAGGGTTATATCCAAACCCTCTGATCATATCCCCAACCTGAGTCTCTGATGAAAATTTGACATCAAATTGTCTTATTATTTGATCTATTCTAAAAGTTGAAGACAAATCCCATCCTTCCACAAATAATACCCCACCACCCTTGACCAGTTGTCTTTCTTGTTCTGGTGTAATTTCCTTAGATTAAGGATCATAATCATGCAATGTCTGTAGGGCCTCTTGGGTGATTGGATCACCACCTGCTAATTGCAACTATTTTCCAATTTGTTGTTTCTTATTCTATATGAGGAAATCCTTGAATTCTTTTGTCTTAATGAATTTGTCATCCTTTAGGAATTCCTCTTGATGCATCAACCTCTCATCTGTATATCACCTAAGAGGTAATTCTTCCTCTTCTTCTGTATCCTTTCGCAGTTTCCTCCCTGCCCTAATCTATTTTCTTGATAAGTGATCATAAGGCCTATTTCCAGTTATCAGAGCTCCAATTCTATCTATCTTCTTCTTCTTAGAAGATTCCCCTATTTCTATTTTTTGTCTCTTCGGTGGGGGCTCATTCGTTACTTCCTTCTCTGGGACCTCTGTTAGGTCAATGATATCCTGTCCCTCAGTTGCCTGCTCTTCTTCAACTGTCTGATAACTTGGATGGGAAATGGGTGAATGATAGCCATCATCATTGTCATCATATTCTAACTTTGAATGTTCTTTGTGGCCTTTCTCTGGAACCACTAATGCATCTTCTAATTGATTGCATAGGATAGTATATCGGATTCAATCATAGCATCCAACCTTTTTAAATAAGGCATATCGGGGTAAAAACCTCCAAAATTCATTCCTTTTCTTTTTACCTGCCTCTCCAGGTCCATAAGTTCATTGAACTTAATTTCTCTCTTGTCCACCTCCTCATCTTCTAAAATATTTTTGATTAAATCCTCCTCCATGCACTCTTCATGTTCTTTTGTATTGGAGATAGTTGGTGTCAGCAATTTCTTAGCACTAAGGATGAAACACTCTGTATCAACATATATGTGCAAGGCAACATTCATCCTGTAATGATTCATCCAGTTATTTATGGGGTCTAGAGCCTTCTTCCCAATAGTAAAATTGTAGATCTTGAATTGTCTTGGGGTAAAAGTACCCTTTCTGTGTGGTGCCAAATACTCTTTGTCTGTCAAAATGAGCTTCCTAATGAACTCCATTGAAGCTATCCTCGGTGGCACATGAAATGGTAATATATGGGGAGGATGAGTGCATCCATATACCCTTATCAGTGTGAATTTCTTCTCATAATAGAAGTCTCCCCAATTATGGTCTCCTACCCACTTGTCTAGATATTGGCATGGCCTCAATAATTGTATTACCTTAACATGCAACCTAGTATTGTTAACACCTAAGCATTTAATAATTGGATAAACTATCCAACTTTCAAAGGCACAAAACTCCTGTTCTCTGGAGGTATAGTTCCACACTCTAATACAGAATTAATAGGGTTGGCCTGACCATGATGAAACCTTTGTGGTTGTAGAAACTGACAATTCATAATTGGAAAATATTAGTACATGATCAAATGCATAAGGACTGAATAATGCATAAATTTTGGACGATCCTTCTTGCTCTGTATGTCTACAAACCCTTGGTGCATTTGATCAATGATATATTGGATGTAGTCATAATTAGAAGTAGTATGGAGGCTCTGCATATCCAGCACCATCATCAAAATATCTGAGGTAACCCTCTCTGCTCCAGCATCCTTTCCAAGCACTCCGCATAATGCGTATGCTATATAATTGATGTAGAAATTTAGGTCTTTGTAAAAATATGGGGCTGCTCCTAGAAAAGGTGCTATATATGTTTTCATCTTCTTAGGAACATGATGTTCCTTGATCAACTTGGCAGCAATGTCAAACTCTCTAGTATACCTATTTTCTAGGCTCTTCAAGTTTATTTCAGTGGTCATGGGGTAGTAGACATTAAAAATCCTTCATGAAGGAATTTCGGTCCAAAATAAGTAGGGGTTTGCCATCATCCCTCTTAATTATCTTGGTTAGGGTATCATACCTACTGGCCAATTCTAAGATGAAGTCAACATATACAAAGATGACAGGGACAATCAACCTGGCTAATCTATAGGTCCAAGGGTTTAAAATTGGCATGGGCCCATCACTATTGTTTAAGAAATAATTAAACAATGAATAGCCTGAGGAGCCTGGGGTTTTCACATCTCTAATGTAAGATAAATCATCAATTAAGGTAATGACACTTACCTTTCTGTTTTGGCTTGACCCTGGTAACAATGTGAGAAATTCATCTGAATAATTTCTCTTTCCTTTTGATTCATCATTGACATCATCACTTCTTCCACTAGTAGATGCCATACTTTGTGCTTGCCTCATCTTCCCCTTCTGTTCTGTTCTCAATACCCCCTTTCACCGATATTGAAACAAATCTTCTCGAAAATCCTCACCACCAACTGTGAATTCCTCTACAATTATGAACTCTAAAAACACTTGAGAATACTGCAAATTATAATCCCTATTGAATTTTGAATCAGGAAATCACCTTTCTAAATCACTTGTTGCTGGAGAATCAACTTTTCTTAGAAAACACTAAAATCTCTATAAAAAATCTTGGCTCTGAGAAACTGGAAGCCGATAAAATTGAAATAACAATGGGCAAGCTTACTTGTAATTGAGAATTCAATGCATATGTCTCTTTGGACTGGTAAACTTATAATTCATTCATTTCCACCATTAGTTTCATGCACTGTGATATCAATTTCTGGTTCTAGCCATGGCATTCAAACCGACATGTAATCAATTTCTGATGAGTGCTTTTGCATATAAAACCTTATAAAATTTGAAAAGAGATCAAAATCAAATATGATTGGCTGCATTAAATCATATTACAGCTACTTTCCCATCTATCAAAATCTTTTTAATCTCATTGGTCATCAATTGTACGTGATGGCACCAAAGAAAAGTCCATATTAAACTTTGGTTTACTTCTGGCGACTTAGCGACTGAATAAGCTCCTTGTCGCTTGATACTTTTGCTAACTGCAGTTTCTTCAAGAGACTTAGCGATTTCCGTTAGATCAAACTCCTGATCAACGGTTATTGCGATGTCACTTGATCTTTTAACTTAACCCTTCCTCTCATGGAGACATCACGACAAACCATTTTCTTAACTGTTCTTCACCTTGGGTTACATCTAGAGACCTGGCAACTGCTATTTCTCTATGTCACTGAACAATTTCCTTAACTCATGTTTCATCCAGAGACCTCATGACTAAACACTTTAGTCTCTTAATCACATGATTATTTCCTCTTTATGATCTTCATCTGGAGACAATGCGACTACCGTTGATCTCACTTTCCTTTGTATCTGATGGTTGTCGCTAAGTCTCATAATCTTCATCACAAACCCTAATCTTTTATGAGACTTAGTGACAAATGGACGTGTGTCTTACATTTTCTTCTTGTCTCCTGATCGCTAGATACCTTTTGACTTTTCAATCTTATCAAGTAATCACGCGAATACTTTTTGATCTTATCTCCATCCAATGGTTGTCGCTTAATCTATTGATATTTGACTTAACCAATCTTTCTTCATGCGATTGCACGACAACACTATTATTTAAACTGACATCTAACCTGGGTTTATCCAGAGACTTAGCAACTGTTGAATCTCTATGTCACATGATGATTTCTAAACCATAGCTATAATCAGGAGACATCCTGACTGCCATTAGATTAAATCTCTGATCAATGGTTATCGTGTAATGTCCAGTTCTTTCACTTAACTCACTTTTGATCACGAGACTTGGCAAAAACACTAAAATTTTAACACTTGAACTTAACTCATAACCATGGGTTTCATCAGGAGATAACACGACTGAATAAACTCAAAGTCGCCACATAAAATTACTAACTCTGATTTCATCAAGAGACAATGCGACCACCGTTAGATCATATCCGAGATCAACGGTCTGCGCCAACTCTCAATACCATTTCAACATATTTTGTTTCATTAAGAGACTACGCGACTAAATCTTTTTGCTAAGTCTCATGATTATAAGGAATATTCATTCTTTTTCATGAGACAAGGTGACTAAAATATTAGCACATGCAAATAATTCCAAATTTAAGTCGCAAAAAGTAACATGAAAATAGAACCAGCTTGAGAAAATTTAGGGCTTTTTTGCATTTTGAGTGGAAGTAACCTAAGGGCTTAGGGTTTTTTGACATTTTCAACTAGCTTTCGAGCTAAAGCATCACTTGCAGAGGTATGTAAACAATTTCAAACATGATTTTAAACTTCTAGGCATAGGAAAGATAGATAACTTCAAATTATTACAGGGCATACCCAAAAAATAGGAAATACAACCAACAAGTACTACATGGAAACATCGCGCTACCACATGATGCATAAAGTACTTGCATCTTTTGATCATGCGATGGAAACATCCTTCACATCTTTCTGATCTTTAATTCCTAGCGACCATACATCACTTAATGAGGTTAATTATCTTTCGAGCACCTTTTGGGACCTGATTAAAAGATCTACTTTAAAATAAACATGTGCTAAAAAATTGCCTTTTAAGTAGATGGGACCTTAAAGACCTATCCCCGTCACTCTTCATCATGAGTCTCAACTGGCCATAAACATCTAATGGAAACCTGCCATGTACCTCCTAAACTGTCCAGTTTCCTACCTTTTAAAACTGGTGACTAGGGAATGGTGTCATCATTTCTCTACCACGTGATGCATAAACATTATGCATCTTTTGATCACGCGATATCACAAAACCATATATTTACTTTTTGATATGCCTGACAGGTAATTGAGACCTATATACCTATTGACCTAGACAATCCTATCACATGGGGACATGTGGCAAGCCAACTTGATCACTTTATGAGACCCACCAAAAAGAATTAAGATGCGACTAAGGAAAAAAATAAAAGATCTTCGCAGGACTTAGGTGAATAATTTGCAAGGAATAACATATTGGCCCCACCCACGACAACATGACCCATTACTTAAGTGAATAAAGTAACAATGAAACAAAAAATAACCATGTCTAAAATAAAACTAGGGCCAAACAATCAAGAATAAACCCTAGTAAAAAAAATTAGTACCACCAGTGGCTCTTATTGGGGACGCTTATTGTTGCAGGGAATAAGGTGAGAACTTAGAATCGGTTGGAAAAGTAGACCAAAAGTTACAACAAACCCTAACCAATCAAAAACCCAAAACACACAAACAAAAAACTAAAAGAATATATACAAAAACCTTAACTCCTACTCATGGAAGAAAGCCACTTTACGAAAAGTAGTGCCTCTGAAATTTTCCATGAACCCGCAATTCCATAATATTTCCAGTCAGCTCCTTGAGAAAATAAGAATTCTCTCCCCATTTTTCATGAATAATATATGGGCCTAGCCAAATTGGATCAAAATTACCATGTTTTCCTTTATCCTCCAACTTAGCATTCGACATTAGTACAATATCCCCCAAATTGAACTGTCTAGTTAGTGATTTCTTGTCATATAAGTTCTTCACTTATAATTGAAGTTTGGCATTTCTTGGAGAAGCCTCTCTTCTTTTTTCATCTAATTTTGTCAAGTCACTGATCCTCAACTGCATACCATCATCATACATTTTTACAAACTTATACATTTGCATTAAATTGTTCTGAGCTAACCTAGCTAGGATCCCATGTACCAAATCAAATGGTGCACATCCTATTTCCCTTTTAATTATTACCCTATCTTCCCAAACAACCAACATTAATTTTGAGTCCCAAGCCTTCTCATTTTTATCCAAAACCATCTTTATAATCTTGAGTGAAATTTTGTTGCTTGATTCAGCCTGACCTTTTCCTTGTGGGTGATAGGGTGAAGAGTAAGATGTTTGGATCCTATAATAATTGCAAATTTTTTTGTATTATTTGTATCTAAAACACATAGAATTCTCTAAAACAATCCTTTCAGGACATCCAAATCTTGTGATAATATTATTCATCAGAAAGTCAATCACTATTTTATTGGTTTCTCTTTTAGTGGGAATTGCCTCTACCCACTTAGTAAAATAATATGTGGCCACAATTATCCATGAGTGGCCCCCATTGGATTTATTGGCTATTTCTCCTATGAATTCAATACCCCACTATTGAAAAGGGGTGTGCACTTCTACTAGTTTCAATGACACATGTCCAGAAAACTTTAACTTACCAGAGAAACATTGACAAACATCACATTTTTTTACAAGCTGATGAGCATCCTTAGAAAAAGTAGGCCATCAACACCTTGCCCTCAAAACTCTATGTGCAGTAGTCTTTGCCATATAATGACCAACACACACCACTATGCATTTCTTTCAATAGTTTCTTAGCTTTGTCTTGGTCTACACACTTTAATAGCACATCTTCATGATTTCTCCACCATAGCTCATCTCTAATAAATAAAAAAATGAATAGCCTGCAACTTTAGAGTTATTCTTTTTCCTTCATCCATGTCCGGAGGATAATTCATCCTTTGCAGATAATAAATAATATCTTTATACCAGTTACAATGGTCAAGGGTGCATATGAAAGGTCTTTGATCTTCCTCTAAAGTATTTATGTGATTAGCATCCATATTTGAATGAGCCATCAATTTTGCTAATCCTACCCTCTGAATAGTTTTGTGACCTGTATATCAATATTAAATTCTTGAATTCTATTTATCCATCTGCATCTCCTTCTAGATACCTCTTGTTGTGTAAAAATGTATTTTATTGTAGCTGAACGAACATAAGCTACCGCAATTGCACCAACCAAATAACACCTAAAATATTTAATAAACTTTACCAGTGCATATGCTTTCTTTTCATTAATATCATACTTGAGTTCTATAGCCTATAGAGACTTACTGAAAAAAGAAATAGGCTGCTTAAACCCTTCGTCATTCTTTGGCAATAAAACAACAACAATTGTGTGGAGTGATGCAAAAGAGAAAATTTGCATGGGATTTGAATAATCTGGGGTTCTAAGTACTTGGGCATCTTTTATTTCCTACTTGATCTCTTTAAAATCCTGGGTTGCTTCTCCATTCCATTCTATCATAGCATTTTTCTTTAACATCTTGGAAATAGGCCTACTCTTCACAACAAAATTTGTGACAAAAATCCTCAAGAAATTTACTTGTCCAAAAAAGGATTGTATGCCTTTTACATTCTTGGGGATGAGAATTTTATCAATGGCAACAACTCTCTCTAGGTCAATTTTAACTCCCTCCTTTGAAACAATATGTCCTAACAGTTTACCCTCAGTTACTCCAAATGTACATTTTCTAGGATTCAAATAAATTGCATACTCCAATGCCCTCTTGAATATCTTCTCAAGATGCCCAAAATTCTTCTCTTCCTTCTTAGAATAATTTTTTAAATCATCTTGATATACTTCTAAGAATGTTTTGTAAAAAAATAGCAAATGCAACATCTATTGCTCTCTGAAATGTTTCCCCAACATTGATGAGACCAAAAGGCATTCTGACATATACCTATGTCCCCCAAGGTGTAGTGAATGTAGTATTAAACTATTATGATTCCTTTACCTTTATCTGATTATATCTTGAAAACCCTTCCATCATGGACATGAGTTCAGAACCAGTAACTGTTAGGATTGGATAATACTGAGAGGGGGGGTGAATCAGTATTAATGAACTTAATTAAATTCTTCAACCATTTAAACATTAACCATAAACTTGCAGTAATGAAAAGAATATAAGCAAATGACACAGAACTCATGACACCATATTTTGTTGTCGAGGAAACCCTGGCCAAGGGAAAACCCAGTGGGGACGATACCCACAAGCATGCACTAAAGTATAGTGTCCCTGTTAGGATACCTAGCCCTGTTAGGAGCTGAATATTACATAGTACATTTCCTTGTTAAAGGAATTACAACCCTGTTAAAGGTTCACAACACCATGTTAGGGGCCAACTGAGCATACATCTCTACAATAGAATTCTATTATAAAATGATCTCAATAATGAACAATAACAAGCATCTCTAATTCTTAGATGGTTCCTATTTATAACTCATCAATGATATTTTTTATCCTCTGCTCTGCAATTTGCATCTTCCACACAACATAATACACATTCATCTATTTTCTTTCACAAAAAGATCTTACATAAATATCTTTTTCTTTCACCAAGTCAGCTCTCAATGCAGATATTACATAATTGGCTTCTAATACAAAATACATTTAATAAAATAAACATTAAATGCATAGTCGACGCTCTTGCATAGTCAAAGTATATGTTATCATCGACCATAATCCAACTCTAATTTCCACGAGTCCATGTCATACTCCCTTAATCATCGCTACTGTCCAACTGCTTTGTATCATTGTTCTGCTGTTGTCTGTTTGTCTTCAATTATTTCTAACTCGCCGTAGACATTACCAAAACCAAATAAATCTTAGGTGGTGGTCACTCATATCCCATACTGTCTTCCTCTAAGCTCGCATGTCATAACTCATTGATCTCGATCTTCGATATCCAAAATACTTCTGTATCTTTGCTTCTATACTTATTCTATTTCTGAATCAACAAAACTTATCTTTATAGGAATTGATCTATAACCCAGATGTGTTTCCATAAATAACAACCAAAAAGTGAATCACATTACACAAAATTGATCACTTGCCAACGGTAACTCTCTGTAACATATTTTCCATGTTAGGAAGAGCAAAGTTGTCCTTTAATGAAGATACATTCAAATTTTTAAAATCCACATACAACCTAATGTCTCCATTTTTCTTCCTCACATGCACAAAATTTTAAACCCATGAAGAATGCCTGATAGGCTTAATTATGTTCACATCCCTCAACTTTATTAACTCTTGTTGCATTTTAGGTCTCAGTGTAGGATTAATAGGTCTTTTCTTTGCCTAAAAGGCTTAGCATCTTCCTTTAAAGGGATCTCATGTTGAATTAGATCTTCCCTATAATCTTTTAGGTCATCACAGGTCCATACAAAGAGGTTTCTGTACTTTCTCAATAAATCAATCAATTTTTTAATTTCTACGGTGACATTATTTTTCCAATATATACTTTCTTTGGGGCCTTATCTCTTCCTAGATTAATCTCTTCAAAACCTTCAAGTTTTATGACATTATTTGCATCATTCATTTTATCGTTCTGATAAAAAAATCTTTCTAAAGCAACCAAACCCCTTGGAATCTTATTTTACTTAAGTTGAAGAACCTCTTGACCGAAAAAATCTTCCTTGTCATCTATTTCTTCAACATAAGAATTAAAATCCATCTCCTATCCTATATATCCATCTTGGCAATATGAAAATCTTAAAACATTTTGATCAATATCAAAAACTTGCCAACTTTCAATATTATCAAGAACATAAGGTCTAACTTGAATCTCAACCTGATAAATCCCAGAAAATGTGATGTCATCAGGCTTTAGAGAAATGTTTTCCGGTAGTTCTTCCATTTTTTTTACTCCTATCCATCCACTCTATCCCAAAATCCTCAAAGTGTTCAATTTCATCCCAAACAACATTTCTATATTATTTTAGCCTTTTGTTCTTGGATTCATATTTCCCTCTTATTTGGGATATGACCAGCTTAGAGTCTCTCATTACTGTAATGATTTTTATACCATATTTTTTTACCAATCTCAAACCAACCATCAAAGCTTCATATTCTACATCATTGTTTGTAAAAGTGAATGTTAAAACAAAAGAAAATTTGAAATTTTTGCTAGATAGTGAAATAAGAAACACTCTTGTTCCTGAACCTTCCCCAGTGCATTCCCTATCAAAAAAATAGTCTATAAGCCCTCATCTGCTACTGGTTTCTCCATTTCACTAACCAATGGGTCTGTAGGTTTTTCCATTACACATTGAGAATCCTCCACCCTAAAATTTTCTAGGTCTATATCAACAAAACTTGACATATTCTCATCAAGGTTTTATTTAATCATTTGTGGAACCCTGGATTCCTTTTCCACCTTAATCTTTTCATCATCAATGTAAAAAGTGGCAAAATATAAATCACATTGCAAGCTTCCCCCCATAGAAGCACTCTATTTTCTTGATAACAATATCTCATAATGAGAGGGAATATCTACCATGAATATACTCTCCTTCATTTCCTTTTCAGGACAAGTAGCCAATCTGTAAGGTAAGGCTTTAATAGTTCCTATGATAGGAACATCATTTGAGTCCATTCCACAACACCTACCATGATCCGTATCAACTTTCAAACGCAAGGATTCCATTATCTTGAGTTACATAACAGTATTGGATGCTCCTAAATCTATCATATAGTTATTTAATACTTTGTCATTTATTATTAAACTTAAAAAAATGGATCAATAGTTCCAAGACATGTATTGACAACACTATCTAAGTATATCTAAGGAATCTATGAAACTAATTCCTCAGAATCATTTTTCTTATTCTGACTCAGATTCTCTTTATTATTTGAAGGACCACCAATCTGTTGGTGCTCATTTAGTTGTGTACCTTTCACCCAAGCCAAATCCTTTTTCTTATGATCATCTATTCTCAACATTTCCAATAATATAACCTCGATAGCGATTTGTGACAACAATTGTAGCATGTCTATAGGTTCATATTTAGGAATGTCACAAAATTTACCCGGTTCACCTTTGTTATCGATTGAGCTGTTGCCCTTGGGTTTATCTACTTGTTCAACATTCTTCTTAGGCTTGACAGGTTGATCACCTTCCTTACTCACCATTTTTACAGCTGTAATTTGTTTGATAGACTTAGTGGTATCTTCCTTCTTGGCCCACACTTTCCCTTTCACTTATTTTACTTTGACTATATCCTTTCTTTTATCAGTTTTCTTCTCTTCATCTACCTTTACGTTTTGCTTAATGAAATTTCTAGAAACCTTATTTTCTCCTTCTCTTATTATTCTATTTCTTAAGTTATATCCACTCTTAACTTTTGAAACCATCGTTGTTTTTATTTCAGCTATTTCTTCAGGAGTAGGCCTTCCAAGAGAAACTGTATCTTCACTTTGTTCAGCATTGCAAAATTTTTCATCATCAGGGGTATCATCATATATGAATTGTTGATGATGCATCTCCATTTGTTTTCTTTGAGTATTTACACCATAAGCTTGAAAATCCTCATTAGAATCATGGTCTGATGCATTTGAATAAACAGTGACCACCAAAAAATCATCTTGATCTTCTGAAGTATCATTTTCCTAACCATTTATTTCACATTCCTCTACTGCAATTTGTTGTACAATAACACAGTATTCTGAAGAGTGGGGTGATTGACATGATACACACCAAGGAGTACCCTCATTTACATTTACAGTATTCTTCTTTAGAGAATCAAGTGTTTCTTTACCTAGTTTACCCTTCTCAGATGGTAGAATAGGTTTACATCTTTCCACTGTGTGTTGTAAGGGTAATTTTGCAGTCTGTTTTACCTATTGAAATTGTTGTTAAAAGAATGCTTCCCTTGTCCATCCCCCTTTTCATTTTCTATATTACTCAACTTCAGATATTTCAAATCATTTAGGACCTTGTCCATCTTATCTTCTTCCTTATTTTTGGATGCATTGGTCATATTTGTGTCCCTCTTTTGACCCCTTGCATTGAATAATTTTGGGTCCTCTCTTCTTCCTAGCTTCTTTGAAGCCCTTCTGTTGTTTTCAATGTTTACAAATATCTTAAAAAAATCTCTCAGGGTATGAGGATATTTATCCCTTAGTACATATGCTATCTTAGCATCAAATGCATTAAAATATGTGACCAAATATACATCCTCACCCATTCTAAATACTTGAAAGAGCCTATGCATAGACTTCTGAAATCTTACATTAAAATAAATAGTGGATTCATTTTAATTTTTTTTATGCTATTGAACTCATTCAATACAAATTTCTTACTGGTATGATCTTCATATTGTTCTTTGAAACCTCTTTCAAACTCTTCCCAAGAAGAAATACTGGTAGATGGTAAGGCTCGGTACCAATCCATTGCATCATCAGTCAAGGATTGTACAAATAATTTCATAACAATATCCTCATGTCCTATATCATAATCATTTATAGTATCCAAAAAAGACTTCAAGTGCTCATCACCATCACATGTCACAACATTGTTCCCACCAAACTTGGGAATCTTGTCCATCAACTCATTTGGAATTGTGTTAGGCTGATCGAGAATTCCATAAAAAAACGTTGTCAATATTTATCTAATTGGATAGGCCTTCTTTGAAAGTTTCCCCTAGTATTTGCCCCAATTTTCTGCCTATTGGATCCCTATTTTTGTGTATTATTTTGGTTACTATTTTGATTACCCAAATTTATACAAGCAGTATTTTCTTGAGCTACACTTCCAACATTAATTTGAAGATCAGAGCCAGGGTTAGAATTTCCTTGAGATCCAGATGTGCTAGCAGTATTTGAGGCATTATTCAACACATTATTTTTGATGAAAGAGATATTCCTTTTCATTTCTGCAGTAGCTACCTCAAGTTCAAACATATCAAGTTCTTTGGCTAAATTTTCCTTTTCTATTCTAGCCTTCTCCAAACTTATATCTATTTGAGAAGGACCCTAGCGTATACTCTTTGGCTCTTTGATATGTATCCTAGTAATCGGTTTTTCACCTTTGTCAAGGTCAGGCTTATCTTCTTGAGTTGTTTTTTCCTTTTGTGAACTAGGCTGAGTTTTATCTGCACCTTCCTTCTTATATTCATACAATTGTCTCAGGATAGGCTCATTCATTAACTCATCTTTATTCAAGAGTTGTTCCTTTTATTAATAGTCTCTTCTCAAATCATTGATATCCCCAAATATATCCTTGTTCAAACCTATTGAACTCGTGCTAGACTCTCGATTCTTCATCTTGAGGTAAGCAAGTCTTTTAAGAAACCTTTCCCTCTCATCAATTCCAGGTCTAATTTATTCCTCCCTTTTCTTCTCTCTTCTTTGGGAAATCAACAATTGTTCTTGTTCTTGCCTTCTTAATTCAGCAATACTTGGAAACAATTCATCTAGATTTGGGAGAGAAATCTCTGAGCTAGAAGAATCATCCAAGTTTATCAAGTCTTCATCTAGTTAGTTTTCTATCCTTCCATAAGGATATCCACTGGAATAGCTCGCTTCATGACCTTTATTCTTCTCAACATACTTAACTTGAGTGACTCCCTTATTATTTAATGGGGCTTCGTTTTGAGCAGGTGTGTCAAATAATCCATCAAAGAAATCTACACTACTTGCTTCTGAACTCTTGGAAAGAGTTTCACCAACCTCAGGCAACAGATGTAATGACTTACTTGAACTTGCATTTTTTAGCTTCCATGACGATGGAGCACTAGTTGATTCCCCTTATTTTCTTGCCCATTTCTTCTTTCCTCCTCTTGGAAGTTCATTCTCTAAGCAGATCTTTGGATGTTTCCTTATGAAAGATCTGGTGTTCTTTTTTTTTCTCATTGTATTATTTTCTGGATCTGTATTAAGAAATACAACAACACGCACTAGTGCAGAGAATTTGAGCCACCACCCAAATGTAATTTGGGAAAATATATCCAGAAAATTACCACACATAAAATACCTATCACCTTAAAAACAAAGCCTAAGCACTCCCTAATACTTGGGAGTGAACCAACTATAAATGAAGAACCAGTAACACAACCACAATAAATAAAAACTCTATGTAATATGATAATGTATCTATAATGCCAAAATGATACAACCACTATTATGTTCAATGTGTCCCCAGAAAAGTCACCATTTTATTGGTTCCAAAAAGAGGTAGACCAGATTCTCGAATTAATAATTCTATGAGATGGAAAGTTCTCAATTATTGAAACATAACCGGGCTCTAGACCAACTAACAAGGATTATAAATCCTTCTACATTTTAGGTTCTGCAAGGCCTGGGTGGGTGCACCTTCAAATGCTCACATACAAAAATTCATTAACATAACTACATCAAGAAAAGCAGAGGATATCCTTAATGCTTAACACACCAGAGGAACAATAAAAATTAGCCAAATTTGTACTGATCTAATAAGTATTGTAGAGCTTGAGATGAAGCATAACTATTAAAACAAATATAAATGATGATGATATTTTCAAATTTGATTCTGATAGAGACCATAGATGAAAGTAAATAGACTTGCTTATACAAAAGATCAATGGCTTAGTCCATTGGGAAATACCTAAGACATACTTATGAGTAAATTCATGAAAATTTTGACCTCAGAAATTATCACTTTGCAACAATTTCTGCTGAGAACTTCCCACAAAAACTTCTTACAATATCCTGCTATAAACCCACATGAATCTGCAATATATTTTGAACAATTAATTCATTACTTGAATAAAATAAAATAAAAAAATTTGTACACTTTCAAGAGTGCAATGAATGAAGTAAATTCTTGACCTAATTTATCCAGAATTCATACAATTCAAAAGGAGAGAGATTGGCAAGAAACTGCTTATGCTTTGTTAATATTCTATTATCAAGAACTCAGAGTACATTTCAAAATTTACAATGGCGAGACACTTTTCATTTACTATTTTGTAACAATACTTTACATTCTTCCAGGACTAAAATTCTACTAGACCTGACCTCTAAAACTGGACTTAAACTTCCTACTTCTAAGATCCTCATTTCCAGTCCTGATTTTCCCTTTTATAGAACACAAGGGAGAAACAAGCTTTAGGCTCTTGGAATGACACATAGCACAAAAAAGAAAAAATCAGTTACAAATTCTTGGAACTCGCAAAAGGCAAAAGTTACATGAGATCAAAATACTTGATGCATCAAATAGAGGATATGCTCTTTCGTTGATTTCCTTTAGCCAACTAACTATGGTGCCAACACCTCATTTTTAAATTCTTGTTAAGGACTTTTGTTGCCAATTGACATATTCTTGGTCTGATGGCCATTTGAACTTGATTGCCTCATTAACAATTTTCTTGTATGACAAATACTTAACCACCACCTAATTTGTTTCTTCCTCAAAGTACTCCAAAAAGGCACGACAAGCTAAAAAATTATCAACATGTTCTATTAATGTATCGGTATCTCCATCTTCACAAATAATATCTACTTTGGCCTTCAAAATGTTAGTAGTTTGATTCAGCCAATCGTGCATGTGCTTGATGTGACCTACATCATCAATTATATCTAGCAACATGACCATTTCCAATTCCTTAAATCCCCTAAACAGGGTCCTTATTTTTCTTTCAACAATATCAAGAAAAGCAATAAACTCATGCATCGCAATCACCAACTCATAAGTGGGCTTGATCAGAGGGACAACATTATTGTAAAATTGAGACCCCAAATGTACATCCCTTATCATTTGAGGAGTTCTTATCCACTTGTCAAAAATTAGTTCTAGGATACCTTTATCCTTTGTGAATACACTTAATGCCTCACTGAGAACAGAATACAAATGATCTACACTCTTCATCTTCCTAACCATTTTCCCACTGACATGTGTCAAAAGTGTATTCATTATTTTCTCTATTCTTTTCCTGGATTCCTTCTTCTCTCTAGCTAATTCACCCTCAAACTCTTGTATTTTCTCCATTAATTTTGACCTTGAAGGCTCAGTAGAACATGCATACTCATCATGTATTGATGTTGCAGGAGAAGGTGGAACATCAATTATCGGGGAAGCTGAAACATTCTTTGAAGTTGATGGTAAAGGGGAGGAGATAGAAGAAGAGTGCAACATGGCTTTAGATGATCCTAATTGATGAGTACCTCTCTCATATTGATTCAAATTCTTTTCTTAGACACCATAAGCCACAAAAATTTCTTCATACATACTTTTGTATTTCTCTTTTTCTACCTTTTCCTTCTCTGCTACTACCTTATTGAATTTAGCTGCACTAAGAGTAAGGTTAATAGCTTCAATACCAAAGTTATCTATCACCCTCTTCATAACTAATCATCTCCTAAAACTAGAGGTAGCATCACAATCTTTATTTCTTTCTTCCCCTTGAGACAATGACCAAATAGCCAAAGTAGCATGATCCTTGTTGAACACTGTCCATTTCAATGTCATTCTAGCCTCATCCTCTGATTGGTATACTGGAGCACTTTCCTTTCTGATAGCATGAAAGTAAAAAGCACCAATAATGTCTCATTCTGAAAGTATTATAACCCGTGCATCTTCATTCATTTTTCTCCCTTATTCTTGAGTAATCGTTTGAATTTTGTTATTAACTTCATCTTTATTCTCATTATCAATCAAATTCTTATCCTTACTAGGCTCTGTAGCCTGTTTATCTTCAACTTTCTTCCTGAATTCCTCAAGCTTGGTTCCCCATGTAAATTGTTTTAAAGGTCCCTCCCTTACAAAATCATCATCAGATAAATATTAAATACATGCAGCCCTACTTACCTCATCCATTACTTTTCCTTGTACCTCAACAACACTAACATCCCATTCCAATGAAGGTGGCACCATGAGCATACCTAATTGGACCTCATTCTCAGTGATAACTACAATCCCCTGCTCCTACATTTCAAGAAATTTCTCTACAATCATATTTTCTTGATAATTGGATTGAGCCTTTGGAGATGCAATTGGGGACTTAGGAGGTAAATCTCTGATCGAAGAGTCATCTATATCAATAATAGGTACATTCTTTAATTTTTTGATGATGAAGGAGAAGAGGAAACATCTTTCATTTTTCTTTTTCATTTTACCTCCTTAGTAAACTTAAGTACCTCCTCACTAAATTCTTCTTCAGTCAAAGAGCATGTAGTGTGAGATTCACTACTTTGTGGAGACTCAACAGGCTGACTTCTAATGTCATCCTCTTCTTCATCCTTTAAATGTTTTCTTACTTTCTGATAAGGATTGTGCACAAATTTTGGAAGACATGTTGGTCTTTTTTCTAAGACTTGACCCTCCTTAAGAGTGTCATCCTGTGATTGTAGACGTCTAAAATCGTCCTTATATTAATTTAATTAATATTCCCTTAACATTATAATTAATTTTAATTAATTAAATATATTTTTAATATTCCTTTATTTATTTAATTAAATTTATTTAACTAAATGTAATTCACTTTCCTTAGTATTTAAATTTAATATAAATACTACCCCCTTTGATGTATTAAATTTTATTTAAATACATTCCCCTTCATTAGTCCCCTTTAAATAAATTTTTAATTTATTTATTCCTCCACATGACTTCATTTCTACTAAAACTATAATTAATCTAAATTTTAAATTTGGATTAAGCTAATCTAAACCTAGATCCTACCCTACCTCACATCACTCTCACCAAATAGACCTACTCACTAATTAACTAAGGTTAATTAGGCTAATTTCTTGATTCCTACAACAATTAGTCCTAATTATTTGCTCACACATGTG
>MU225905.1:677196-714077 GCA_018584345.1 Thuja plicata | reverse complement strand
GACACCTTCTTACACTTTCTAAAAGTGTTCTATTGGCCCAAATCTCTTACACCTCTTACAAGATCCTTCACATGTGTACTTTAAGTACACTTTGACCCATCACATCCAAAGTTTCTCACACATGTGTAAGAAAAGTGGGCCTCTTGCATGGATTATGTGTCCCTCATGTGGCACCTATGTGGATGCCACATGAGCTCTACCTCATCCAAGCCCTCTCTCTCCTCCAAAAAATCTATAAATAGAGACCATTATCAAGAGCAAATCATCTCCATTTTATGCATTGTTATCATGCTAGAATAAATCTAGAATTCATAGTTCATATTTATGTTTTATGCTCATTAGTTCATTTTGATAATCTAGATATCACATCTTAAGATTAATGGAATGAATCTTAGATTTCCTTTGATCTTGCATACCATCATAGTGTAGTCTTGCATTTGCAATCATGGTGAGAGCTTGAGACAAGTTCTCAATACTTGTTTCTTGAGTTCTTCACTCATTTTAGTCATTTATCTTGCATCTTTAATCATAAAGTGGGATTAGCATATTGTGTTGGGAGAGCACACCCACAAACTTCTCTAAGATCAAATCAACAAGGCATTGGGTGGCCTTGTTCATCTCACTGGAGGTTATGATGGAGTCTCTTATTTTTGTATTATGCTTTTAGACATGTTAGTGTAGTTGATTGATTTATACCTTTAACATTTGCATGTTTGAGTGGGCTCCCAATAGGTTAGATTCTAGCATATACATTTTGGCACACCCGGTGGGACACACATCCCTAATTTTTTAATGTTTTTTGCAGATTTTGCATTTTTTTCTGTAGTTCTAGAAATTTTCACGCAAACCCGTCTCCACTCTGGATTCGACATCTCCGTAGATTATCATGTGCAATTCTCGATCATCTGTGATTCTTGGCCATCTGTGCTTCTCGATCGTCTGCGCCTATAAATCACCATCTCCACCTATTCAAAAAATAGACTTATAATACTATGGTTTAAACTATTTTTTTATCAAGTTTTGAGTATTTTAACTCTCTGGTTTTTTACAGTAAGACACTTTTTAGGAGTTAAATGCTGTCCAATTTGATAAAAATCCTATATTTATGTCTTTTAAGTCTATTTTTAGTAGAATTTGATTGTGTTTGTTATTCGGTCATCTGTGCAGGTGAACAGCCATATTTGCTATGCACCATCTGCGTAGATCACCATCTGCATAGATCGCCGTCTACGTGGATCACCGGCTGCACAATTTTCCTGTGGGTTACTATATTTTGCAACATTTCACATTTCAAAACAGAAAACTACTAACAATTTTCATGCAGGTTCCCTGAAGTTTTTTAACAGATTCTTGAAATGAACTTGTATGGTTAAACATTTGTCTTAGAATGTATCTTGCTTAAAATGAACCTCACTCAATCTTGAATGTTAAGGGAACGCACTTCACATATCTTGAATGACATAAGGCAAATCAACACACCTTTACAAGCTTTCCTCCTTGCTATGTGGGAAAAGAATTGAACTTGCATGCTTAACCATACTATTGTGTATTTTGTTTAGATAGAAAACACATAGTTTCTCTAATTAGATTCAATTTGGAATGAATTCTTCTTGGTGTGTTTGAATAAGTGTTTTTCAACACTTCTTTCGAGCTATTTTTCATTAGATTAAATCCCTTAAATATATGTGACACTATGATTAAGTTATAGCCGTATCCTCTCCCCTCACCTTCGTGGAACTTGGGTGAAGAGAAAGCTTAGCTTAATCAAGCTTCTAGAGAGGCCTATCTAGAGGGTGCACTTCCCCTTTAAAGGACGACCTCAAACCGATAATCCTTTCAGTCGGTATAGAAATAAAGTGCGACCCAAAGGTCATGTTTATCCCTTCAAGCTCGAGTGGGTTGTGTTCAATGGTAGTCCATACTGAGTGAATATCCTCAGCATATTGGCATGGTTGAACTAGAGACTTAAGTGTCTCACGCCGTACAAACTGATTGTGGGGACGCCACAAAATATTATTAGCAATTATAACTTAGTATCCTACCTGATTCACCTCCAAACAGTGATTTATTATAGTGCAAGGGGAGGGAAGATTCTCCCCCCAAGATTACCATCATACGTGTCCCAGGGTATTATGTTGTGAAATAGATCTTCGTAGCACAACAACAATACCTGGCAAAAGGAAAAAACATGGGCACCCTTCCGGGGGTGACACTGCTGTGTGAGCTGAAGGACTACCAAGCAATGGGCCTATAATATTTCATGTGAAGCCAATTTTCTAAGGTAGCTACTATTTGAACTGTCTTCATTGTGATAGACCAAGTAAAAACATAAGTGGCTTGAAAGAGTCACTTGAACATACACAAACAAGATCTTGCAATTTGAATCAAAATTCCCCAAAGTCACATTTTCTTGTATCCCTCAAGGTTGCTTTGTCCCTTGTTAGATTTTTTTAAGACGTGTGTATGTTATTTTTCTGGTTTGAATGTGCTGAAATTAGTTCTTGCCATTGAACAAATTTTCCCAAAATCAGACTGAAGATCAAAATTTGCCCAGAATTTCAACACACTATCTTAGCAACAGTCGGCTATCTCCGCTCTAGATCCATTGTCTATGCAAATTACCATATGTCCAGATCATTGTCTACGCAATCACCAACTACGCTTGAGACTGTCATCTTCGCTTGAAAATAGTAAGCTTCCAAATCTGCTGAGACATTCAGAATTTGACCTTTTATAGGACCCCAAAACCATTTGTCCTAGATCATTCATTCATTCAGCCAAAATCCAATTTTTCATATGATATGACCAGTTTCAAGAAACATAAGAAGGTTAAGCTTCCAACAACTCCAGTCTATAAAGAGCAGAAATAAACCACTCGCAAATCTAAGGTATATCAACATATTACCACGTCTATCAAACAAGAGATTGAGCATCATGAGAAAGTTGATAAAATCCTTTACACCACAAGGTCTACAACTTCATGGCTAAATATTCTATCAACAGTGCTTTTATTTCCATTAAACAATACGACTAGATAACCTCTTGCTTCTAGGATCAATTCTTCCATTCTTCTATCAACATTCTTCCTTCTCTTGGAACATTAGATCAAATCATCAAGTCAAATCAATCATTTTAGGTTGAAAGACCTTAATCAAAGTATTTCAAACCTTCATCCTCAAACAAACACAACATTACTTGTAGACCATCAGTCCGTCTCAAGTAATATTAATCCCTTAGAAATATCCCATTTTTCTTGAGATCACAAGTCCATCTTCAAGTAGAATAGGTGTTGCTTCAAATCCTTTTGTGTTTGTATCATCACAAGGTTTTGTCATGCTTAGGTTTTGTTCCAAAAACCTTTAAATCAATCAATCCTCAATCCAATCAATCAATCAATCCTCAATCCTATCAATCAATCAAACATCAATCAATCCAATCAAATCAAATCCAACCCAAAAACAAATATTTTCTCCACCTTATTACAATGTTACGCCTTCTTGTCTTCCATTCTTTTAAATCCACCATTGTATGGCAGTCACTCGATCCCAAGCTCGAAACATGAGGCGTGCAACATTCGACACTATTACCCGTGAGGAGAATCCTTTTGCCACTCAATATTTTCAAGGAACTAGAGTACAAGTGGAGGAAGTTCCTAAAGAAACTAAACTAATGGACCAAGAAGAAAGACCCATCCAAGTTATGGAATTCCTTAGTGATCCATGCAACTTATAAATGGTTGAGAAAGCCATTATGCACAACAGTGCTAAAATATTCTTGAATCTTGTTCATAATGGTGTCACAGTGCCTGCTGACTTTGATGAAACACTCCTTACTCAAAATGTCACCAGAGCCACTATTGCAACCATGGATTCTACTTCCAATGATACATCATCACGTGACACTGGTAAAGGACCTACTAGCGAACCTTCCACATCAGCACCTGTGTCAACAATAGCATCAATACCTCAATTGACACCTGAACAAATTCAACAAATCATAAGTGCTTTACCAAACAATACTACACATAACAACACTCAAACAACAACAACTCAAGGAGAAAGCACTAATGTCAACAACATAGGGAAGGTTTCCATGCCCTTGCCTACATCATCTCTGTTTCAAACAATAGGAATGAAAACATCTCCAACCAATACATCTCAAGCTTATCAATATATAGCTCCTCCTACTATTGGTATGACCACGGGATTTTCAGCTGCACAGTTTGGAGGAGGAGCTTATGTACCACCATTTATTCCCTGGAATACTCCATATTTCACTCAATAATTCAATGAGCTCAAAAGCATTGTACAAGGCTTACAAAATGGGGGCAAGAAGGAGTTTTCTTTTGAAGATATTTGTCCCTACCCATTTGACAAGTTTATCACAATGCAACCATTCCCACCAAACTTTGAGATGCCCAAATTTGAGAAATACAAAGGTGAAACATGTCCTCTACAACATCTCAAAGAGTTTTATATTGCATGTCAAGAAGTTTCCTATACTGAGAATTACTTAAAAAGTCTCTTCACTAGGAGTCTTGGAGGTGTAGCTTTGGAATGGTTCATGGCCCTCCCTTATGGGTCAATCTCTACTTTCTCTAATCTTGCAGAGAAATTTGTTGGACAATATTCGTATAACATTGAGCATCAAGCAACACTTAGTGATTTGTGAAATACTAAACAAAAGAATGGAGAAACCTTTGCTAGTTTCTTACAACGATGGAGACATATATCAAATCACATGCCATGGAAAATACCTGATAGTCACTTAATCGACATCTTCACAAAGAATTTGATCTTTGAGATGTCTTCCCAAATGAAGATGGCTTCACCTGACACCTTTGAATCCCTTGTCAAGAAGGGAAAAGACATTAAAGATGGCCTTTTGCAAAGAGGTAGCATCAAACATTATACTCCTTCCAACAATGATAAACCAAAATTTTGGAGTAAAAACAAAGGAGTTGTCAATGATGGAGTGACTGATGCCAAGCATGTTCAAACTGCCCAAGCATCCAACAATAAAAAGAAAAACAATCGCAATAACAATCATAATCAAAATTAGAATCACAACAACAATCAAAATTAGAATTAGAATAAGAACAATCAGAATAATTAGAATCAGAACAACAATCAGAATCACAATCAACAACCGTGCAATCAATCATTCATGTTTCCTTGCAATAATTACAACAACAATAACAACAACAACAATAATAACGACAATCGACAACGGCGACAATTCACAGCTTTGGTAGAACCTCTAGATGTGATCTTTAAACAACTTGCGGATCAAGGAATGATAGTCTATCCAAATAATTGACTGTTTGATGAGAACCAACCGAAGCATGTTTGGTATAGAGATAATGAATATTGTGATTATCATCGCATCAAGGGACATGATACCAAGAAATGCATGAAGCTTAGACACTTTGTGCAAGATCTCATTAAGGATTGGAAAATTGAAGTTGAAGGTCAGAATGCATCCTCATCTAATGCGAAACTCAAAGTCTACAATCAGCCCTTCCCACCTCACAATCAAAATAATGCATCAAACACGATCCCATATGACTATTCTACTAATACTATCACAAGCCATGATCAAACATGTGGGAGTCTAAATGAAAACGATATCTTTGGGTTTGACTCTCTTTGTGGCTGCATTGAAGAAGCTGACATGCATGTTAACACAATAATCCTCAAAGCTGTTGATTGTAATGCTCCCACACACAGACCCAGATTCATTGTCCAAGCTGCTGATAAACCTTCTACATGTGCAAATCCACCAGCTGCACCATCTATCGCTGCTCGTCCTGCCTCATGCTATGACCTATTGGCTTAGTTAGGGAAGACGCCTACACAGATATCCATTCTAGAGCTCCTGACAACTTCACCAATTCACAGAGAAATCCTTGATAAAGCTCTAAATGAATCCCGCGTCCCTGAGAACATCAACGCTGCACAATTCCAAACTATGATAGGGAACTTAGCCATACAAGAACATTTTGTCTTCACCGATAAGGACTTTCATGGTCCTGACCTGCATCATAATAAATCCCTCCATATAGAATGAAAAATCCAATCCACAAGAATAAAATGAATCCTCATAGATGGTGGATATGGCTTGAATTTGTGCACATTGAAAATGATTTGTAATATCGGTCTTTTTGAGGACCTCATTGATGTAGACAAACAAATTGCAATAAAGGCCTATGATGATCAAGAGAGAGAAAGCAAGGGTCTGATCACACTACCCTTACAAGTGGGCCCGACCTTGACTAAAACTATTTGCCATGTGCTGGATTTAGATCTACCTTATAATATCTTGTTGGGATGACCATGGATACACGTTATCAAAGGTGTACCCTCTACTTATCATTAATGTCTAAAGTTCCCATGTCATGGTAGAGAAATCATAATTCTAGGAGATCCTGAGCCCTTTCAATACTGTAAGAGACTGGAAGGCAAACAATCTAACTATTATCCATTGAATGAGTTTGGTCGATATTCTAATCAAGAAACCCCTATTTCAAAAACTCCATCAGTTCTAGAAAAGACATCAGAAACACCAATTGAGCAATCCAAAGGGAAGGAAAAATTTACTGAATAAGGTTATTGAAGACAAACCCTCCTCATCTAAAGAAAAGGCCACTTTTACAGATCAAGGCATGGGAGAGTATAAATTTGAAAGTTCTCTATGTATTGGGCAACTCCCTTTGTCTCCAAAGTCTTATGGAAGACCATCACCATTACCCCCCTCTAAAGACAAAGTGCTTATGTGCTGCAAATCAACTATTTTTGAACATTGGGGGTCCCTATCAGATGAACACATGGAATACAATGTCCTTGATTGGCTCTATAGTGATGAAGAAGAACAACCTGTAATTTTTGCAAAGGAAAGTATCCTAAGGTTACTCCCATTGTCGAAAGCATAGGATATCATGGTAATGGCCTTGGAGCTAATGAAATAGGTAAGAAGAAGATCATAACAACCAATGGCTATCCTAAAGGACATGGATTGGGTTCTGTAGAGACTAAGACCAACTTTGCTAAGGATTACTGTTTAGCTACCTCAGACTCAGACACTGAGGAAGAGTTCTTCAAAATTCATTTCCACTATATTGAAGAAGACATAAACAAAAATCACCATGTCTTCACTATCACCCAAGCAGACCTTTCATCCCCTCTTCTACCCCTCACAAACCCTAAATTAATTGACTGGGATCAGCAAGACTCGTCACCAGCTTTGGATGTTTGTGATTCAGATGAGGCAGTTTTAGCCCTCTTTGGACTTAAGAATCTTTGAGAGTATGAACATTAGATTCACTATAGAGAACAATCCTACTTCGGTAGCCAAGTCAACTCTCTCAGTCGCAAAAATGAAAAAGAAAATAAAAATAAAAATAATGAAAATACATCCTCTGGTGAAAACCCGCAGGCACCTTTGGATGAAGAAAAATATAAAGTAAAAGATGCTTCCTCTAGTGAAAAAATTTCTAAGGTGCTAGAGGAGGGAGAGGCTGAATTTCCATTTATATCCTTAGAACCAAAAGTTTCCTCTATGATTATTGAAGACACTATTCCAATCAATCTGGGCACAGAAATAGATCCACACATCACCTACATTGTAGTTTCTCTCAGTGATCAGGAAAAGAAGGACATGACAACATTCTTGCATAAACATAAAATCAACTTTGCCTGGACATACAAGGACATGCTTGGGCTAGATACAAATCTTTTCATGCATCATCTTGATGTAGATCCAAGTGTAAAACCTGTTAAGAAAAAACTTTGCAAGATACATCCACAAGTCGCACTGGTAGTTAAAGTAGAACTTCAGAAAATGCTGGATGTTGAAGTAATTAGACCAATTGATTATCTTGAATGGGTTTCTAATATTTTACCAATAGGAAAGCCTGTTGGGGGCACTCGCATCTGCACTAATTTTAGAGATCTAAACCTTGCATGTCCCAAGGATGATTTTCCACTCCCAAATATTGACATTATAGTGGATTTGACTACCGAACATGAAATGTTGTCACTTATGGATGACTTCTCAGTTTACAATCAGATCAGGATAGCACCAGAAGACCAACACAAAACTGCATTCACAATGCCTTGGGGCACCTTCTATTATCAGGTGATTCCCTTTGGCCTTAAAAATGCTGGATCCACTTATCAATGAGCAATGACTACCATCTTTCATGATCTTTTACATGTCATCATGGAAGATTATGTGGATGATATTTTAGGAAAATCTAATACAAGGGAATCACATATTCCTATTCTTACTACCATTTTTGAGCGATTGGAGAAGTATAAGATTAGGCTGAATCCCAAGAAGTGTGTCTTTGGAGTACAATCTGGTAAACTGTAGGGATACATTGTGTCACGGCATGGAATAGAAGTTGATCCAAAAAAAGTGAAAGCATTCCTAGAGATGCCACCACCCAAAACATTGAATCAATTATGTAGTTTATAAGGAAAACTGCAATCAATCAAAAGAGTCATGTCACAACTGGCAGATAAGGCGCATCCGTTCTCTCATCTCCTACGCAAGAATATCAAGTTTCAGTGGGATTGCTTATGTCAAAATGCATTTGAGAAACTGAAAGGCTATCTGTCTAATCCACCTGTGTTGGTACCACCTGTTGCTGGCCGCCCTTTGATTTTGTACATATCTACTACAGAGGTCACGTTGGGAGCCCTCCTAGCACAATTAGATGATACCGGTAAAGAGTGAGCAATTTACTATCTCAGTAGTACTCTTATTGGCTATGAGTTGAATTATTCTCTAATTGAGAAGGCATGTTTGGTTGTTTTTTTTTGTACACAAAAATTATGGCATTATATGCTTAATCATAAGATTCATCTTGTTGCCAAAATTGATCCACTCAAATATCTTCTGGCACGTGCTGCTCTTACTGGTCGTACAACAAAATGGGTCATGATCCTTAGTGAGTTTGACATTGTTTATGTAGATCACAAAGCTATCAAAGGACAAGTAATTGCATATTAGTTAGATGAAGCACCTATTGACAGCAAACATCCTTTGATCATAGATTTTCCATATGAATCAGTCCTTAATCTTGCCCTAACTACGCCATGGAAGATTTATTTTGATGGATCCTTCACTCAGAAAGGATCGGGGGCAGGAATCTTGTTTGTTACACCAAAAGGGGATCTCATCCCTAAATCTTATAAATTACAATTTCCTTGTACCAACAACATTACAGAATATGAAGCCCTTGTACTTGGACTCTGGTAGGCCATACAATAAAATATTCTTAATTTATTGGTGCTTGGTGATTCACAATTGGTTATCAAACAAGTTATGGATGAATATCAAACAAAGGATGACAAGTTACTTCCCTACCGTCGTACAGTTGAAGATCTCAAAATGTATTTCACTAAGCTAATCTTCCAACAGATCCCTCGCACAAACAACAAAGTAGTAGACGCCATGGCAACAATTGGGTCCTTGATCACCATGCCAGAACACAACACACGGTATGAGTTTCTTGTTGAGAATCTTACGGTCCCTGCCTATGACAAACCGAATTCCAAAATGGTGTGTGAAATTGCTGATCCCAACTCCCCATTGTACCAAGAAGTCTATTCCTACCTTCATGATGGACATACCCCACTTACCTTAACCCCCAACCAACGTAAAACCTTCATTAGTTGCACTTCCCGATACACAATCCTTGGTGATACCCTTTTCTGAAAGAATTTTGATGGAACTCTTTTAAGGTGTCTGAATTCTGATGAAGCACAAACGTCCTTGGAGGAGGTACATTAAGGAATCTGTGGGGCTCACTCTAGTGGACTTACATTGGCCAAGAAGTTGTTACGCACTGGATATTACTAGACTACTATGGAACAAGATGCCTACAACTATGTGAAGAAGTGTGTGCCTTATCAGCAGCACGCCAATTTGATACATGCTCCCTCCCAATCCCTTCATCCCACCATCACCCCTTGGTCATTTTTCTACTGGGGTCTCGACCTCGTTGGCTAGATTTTCCCTAATTCTTCCAATGGCCATAAATATATCTTAGCTGCTACTGAGTACTTTACCAAGTGAGTCAAATCTGTTCCTCTCATCTACACTACTGGAAAATAGATTTTGAAGTTTATGTTGAACTACCTTATCTATCGCTATGGCATTCCTCAGGACATTGTTACTGATAATGGAGGACCTTTCAAGAACAAGGATGTCATAGAGCTATGTAGGAAATTCAGCATTACCCACCATACCTCTTCTAAGTACTTTCTGTAAAGCAATGGTCAAGCTAAGGATACGAATAAAACCATCCTCAGAATCCTCAAGAAAATAGTCGATGAAGCTGGTCATGATTGGCACCTTCACCTCAATCCTTCCCTTTGGGCCTACCGCACCTCCATTCGAACCCCCACAGGAGCCACCCCTTTTCCCTTGTTTATGGTACTAAGGCTATTCTACCCATCGAAATTGAGCTCCCTTCCCTCATAATTTCTCTCAAGAATCTATTGTCCAAAGAAGAATATAGAGTTGCCCACTTGCAAGAGCTGGAACTCCTTGATGAGAGACCCTCAATGCCCTAGACCACCTCCACATGTATCAAAATTGCCTTCTCCTTCAGTTCAACAAAAGGATCAAGCCTCGTCATTTTGAGGTTGGTGATCTTGTCTTGCAGCACAATATGAAGAATCTCCAGAATCGTGAAAAGAAAGGAAAGTTTGAACCTATTTGGTTGGGACCCTTCATCATCACAGCAAAGTATAGTTCTGATGCTTATCATATTGTGTCACCAGAGGGAGATCCTATCCCTGATCCTATAAATATTATACATCTCAAATGCTTCTATGCTTGATCTGTCAATAGTCCATTGTACAACTAAAATTTTCAAAAATCCAAAAAAATCAGAAAAGCAGAAAATCCAAAAACATTCAAAAAGAAAGCAAAAGAAAAAAAAAATCAAAAAATCAAAAAAGTATAAAAAATACAAAAGCTTGAAAAGAGTATCAAAAAAGCAAAAGAGAAAGAGAAATAAATTCGTTCATCTGTGAAAACCACTTCGATGGCGCAATGGATAAGTACCATGGTGAAAACCTGTTTCAAGCACCATGTGTAGTCAGATCCACCATCTGTTTCCACATTTTTTTTCCAAATAGCCTACATCACCTTCCATAATAAAAGTCACTACCCATATCTGTGCAAGTAGTTCCTTAATTGTTTTCCACCTCCGTAATAAAAATTCCTGCATGACTAAGCTTACCATATCAATACTAAGCTTTTTTCTAAACACAGTGATCACAAACCTTTCCAAAAAATCAGCAGATAGATTGACTTTCCTAATGATCATTCTATTCACAAGAAATTGCCAGCAAATTCATGTTTCTATCAATCAATATTTGGCCCATTAGGATGCATCCTTTCGATGTCAGCTGTTCTATCAATTCTCACATCAAATTTGTTCATGGCAAGAACTTTTGGACTGAATGACCACTTGGTCAGGATGCCTTTTTGTTGATTTTATCTTGTGTTTTAATATGTACTTATTGCGATAGCCTCAATCTTTTATATATTGGTTCGTTATGGTGAGTATATAGTGAAATACGTGTCATTTGTGGTATGATCTGCTTGTCACAATTTGTTAGTGCATTTATGTTTTGATATTTAGTTATGACTATTTATGCCTCACTAGGGGCAGGATTCATGCATCTTAAATCCCTCAAAAGATCTAGATGTACTGTGTCTCCTCATAAGTAACATTTCATAGATCTCATCATACCTGATATCTTGCATTCTTGTTCCTAACAACCTATTTGTTCGAGAGTCTAGTCCACGCAAAGGAACCATGTCACTTGTGTTTTCTAGCACATGGTGCATAACTCCTTTTGCAATATCAAACTAGGGTGTGCTCTCTAACATTAACACGGTATCAATCCCACTATCATCATGTAGTTAGTATTTGCATTTTAGTTAGGTCATATTGCACTTTGATTTTTCTCTTGAAAAATGTTTCTATTTATTCCCCCTATCCAATCACCTAAGTGATTTTATTAGACCTATTTGATACACACAAAAATAATCCTCATATGTCTCATACTGCATTCATTCATTAGGTTACTTTTATTCATTAAGTTCATTCATTAATCATTATTCATTACAGTTAAATTATTACTTCATTCATTAATCATTACTCATTAAGGTTGCATTTAGTTCCATTACATATTTTAGTTGCATTGTTACTACTTTCATTATACATTCATCATATTATAGTGGCATATAGTTACATTTCATTCATTCTCCATTCATTATTTAGTTGTATTGTTAAGTCCTTAACATTGTTTTAGGATTCATTCACTTTAGAATTTATTACACATTTCACAAATCATATATGCATTTACATTTATTAACCATCACATTACATCAATACATGTCAAAATACATCCATCTATAAGCATTAACACATCACATCTAACATATATATGCATCCCATCCCTGCATCACAAATAAGTCAGCATAATCATATACATTCATCTCATCCTGCATGTCAGTCATAAGCATCATATAACATCATATATAATATAATATCATAATACATCCATACATCCTACATAAATATCACATCACATAGCATCATAAATAAAGTCCATAAGGTCCAAATAGTCCACAAAGTCCATGTATATATCTCAAAATGTCAATAGTACATAATGTGTCACATAAATCATACAAAAATGTGTATCAAAATAGCCTGAGAAGAATCATGGTGGTGGTTGTGATGGTCCTGCACCACTGCCTGAACGCGGTGGTAACCCCACCGATCCCTATGAAGCCCAACCTGTACTATGGGATATAGACCTCTTTGTATATGGTGGCTCTCACTCTGCCTCTAGCACAACTCTGTGATATAAAGTCATATAGTAAAGGGCATCTCGCCCTCTCACACCAGCCTCCCTTTGCGCTGCAAAGGTGTGTGCTAACACCTACCCAAATCTTGTTGTCATCCTTATGTCTCAAGCTATATCTCACTCGGTCCTGTAAGTCTCTACACAAATCTGTAGAGAGTCTCACTCTACTATCAGAGCTGCTATCTATACTGACATAGCTGCCAGCTCCTCTATATCACCATGCTCCTCAATAATAGTGAACTCTTCGCTGTCAACCTGAGTCTATAATACATCTAGTGCTCTCTATGCACTATCCCCCCGAGTCGTCTCCACTACTAGCTCCCCCTGTATCCTGGCTAGCTCTATCTGTAAGCTGCTTGATGTGGCCTGAGTAGTCGCCAGTACCCCTGCAGCCTCTGGATCTCTACTTGTGCACTCACCTCGGTTGCCCGAGATGTCGCTAGCAAGCCCTGTACCCTGCCTAGTTCAGTCTAAAGACTATCCCTCTTGGCTACCACTATGTCATACACCTCCTGAGCTATGTGCCTAGTTGGTGGTCCTTATACCTATGGCCCCTATCCCTATGGTCCCTGTGGCTGATCAGGTGGCCCTTGTGGCTCCTGATCCTGTCCCTGATCTTGTCCCTGTGCACCTGGGACTATCAGAGGCTACATCCCCGTGGGTATCTCTACCTACCCTCTCTATCTCTATGCTGCGACCCTGGACTGGACTCTCCTCCTCCTGGCCCCTCCTCCATCCTAGTCATCATCATCATCAACCTGTCCCTCTCCATCTCCTCCCTCTCCGAGCTGCTCGTCCTCTTGTACTATCCCCGACACTGTCAACCTGATCGGTCTATGTGTTGCCCACCGCTAAGCATATGTTGGGACTATGCCTACATCCTATAGAGACTCCTGTGCCTTGATCCATGGGACCTCTATCATCCCCATAAAAGATGCTCGTGCTATGCGGGGATCTACTCCCATCTCCCAAATGCTACCCACCTCTCGAGTCACCAGTGGATGTGGGAACCCATCTGGAACTGCCTCCTAGACCTGTCCCATCTATCTTCGTACCCTAGATGACATGTACCTAGAGATCATATATGTTTTCCTCCTGATCAACCAGCAGTCGGCCTGAACAAATCTTATGTAATATGAGTCATATAACTCATCCTCTATGTACCCGTCCTGCTATGGGATCTCATCTCCCTAGGCCTCGCACTATGTATACGGTGCCCATTGTATCTCCCCCATCTCATCGAGCCTCCACTGCCAATAACCAACTGAATATGTGGCCTCATAACTGATCACTAACATGTATATGCATATGAATGGCTCGTAAGCTGCTCTGTTCTCTCAGTGCCTAATTGGTCATATGATCGCAATGTGCTCCCACGACCATACAAGAAGAAGCATGCATCCTGGACCTAATGCCCTACCCTTACGATAGGCACACATGTGTAGATCATAATAAAGTTGCTCGAGAATAGTGTATCCTCAGTAGTACTGGTCTCTATCCTCTACCATGCTACTGAGAACTCAAGCCCAACCGATAGGGAATCCCTTGCCTGCATGATCAGGCATCAGTCGACCTCCTATCAATCTGGCCAAGTAGAGGGCCACCAGCCGCAACCGTGGCTCCATCGCCATCGCTCCGGCCCAGGACATCCACTGCCATGAATTAGGTAGATTTACATACCTCCGACCAAATTCTATCTCCATGTATGGCTCCAAACTCTTGAAGCAGTACTTGGGTATAAGCCCTCGAATAGGCACTCTGTAGATCCTCCATACGTCGTGAAGGGTGATCATAGCTTCCACTATCGGGAAGTGAAAGCTCAAAGTGGTACTGTGCCACCTCTTGATCAAAGTAGACATAAGCGCATTATGCGCTCTCAGATGTGGCCAATGACATACATGCTCTAGCCCACATAGGGTGACAATCCCCCACTCCACCGTAGTCAGCTCCTGCTCCAGCACCATAGTTGCTAGGTAGCACTCCCTCACCCAGAATATGATAGTATCCTCCTACATCTGACAAGCTCATGTCAGATATCAGATAGCATTCTGGGGCATTGCAAAATGTCCCTCTTCTATGTTGGGGCATCAAAAAATGCTTCTGACCCCCTTTCTTTCCTCTTCTTCCTCTTTTTTCTTCCATTTTTGGGTCAATCCGTGCAGATGGCGGTTGACCCTCGCAGATGATGGATTTTTGCAGTCTCCAGTCTACGGAGATGACGGATCTACATAGACACTAGTCTACGGAGATGGTGATTTGGGCCGCCGCCTCTTTTCCACGCATACGGCGGAGTTCTAACTCCATCGTCTCCACTGTGCACTTTCCTCTCTTTCCCTCCCCTCGCAAACAGAGATCGACCGATATCCATCTGCGCAGACGCCAATCCCTAATTATTTGTCAGTAAGGACGGCGATCTGTTGATCATCATCTACGTAGCCAGTGGTTAGGCGACCACCGTCTACGCTGCGCACTATCTTTTGGATGCATTTATGACACCCTAGACACCTAAAAAAGCATTAAATGTGTAATAGACTTGGAGGTGTTCGACTACTCACCGGTGGTCCTACATCTTCCAGTCACTAGTGGACCTAAATGCGCTCTCCAAGCTTTGCTCACTCTCACTCTACTGCCATTGCTCTCCTATTCTTCTCTCTTTTTGCTCTTTGTGGGTGAAAATGACTTGTCTTTGGGCCTCGGTGGACTATTTATAGCCCCTAGGGACCTGTTTTCTTCTGTTCTTCTCCCCGTTCCCCGTTCTGCTCCCCATTTTTCTTGGATATGTCATGCAATTGGTCTTCTTTCCCCGTTTTCCTGCCTTTTTCATAAAAAATTTACTAAAAAAATTTATTTTTTCCTATTATTTTCTTGAGGGGGCACCCTCCTCCGCTCTCGCTGCCGTAGGTTTTCCTGACCTTTCTGGGGCATCTTATTTTCTCTTCTTTGATGCGACGCCACTTTCGATGCCACATCAAAGAGGGGCAAAATGTAGACGTCTAAAATCATCTTTATATTAATTTAATTAATTTTCCCTTAACATTATTATTAATTTTAATTAATTAATTATATTTGTTATATTCTTCTATTTATTTAATTAAATTTATTTAATTAAATGTAATTCACTTTCCTTAGTATTTAAATTTTATTTAAATACATTCCCCTTCATTAGTCCCCTTTAAATAAATTTTTAATTTATTTATTCCTCCACATTACTTAAATTCTACTAAAATTATAATTAATATAAATTTTAAATTTGGATTAAGCTAATTTGAGCCTAGATCATACCCTACCTCACATCACTCTCACCAAATAGACCTACTCACTAATTAACTAAGGTTAATTAGACTAATTTCTTGATTCCTACAACAATTAGTCCTAATTATTTGCTCACACATGTGTGAGAGAATTTTCAAAAATCACCTTTTCCAAATAATCCTTATTTGGTGCCAATAAGGTTTCTTACACCCATGCTGACACCTTCTTATACTTTCTAAAAGTGTTCTATCGGTCCAAATCTCTTACACCTCTTACAAGATCCTTCACATGTGTAATTTAAGTACACTTTGACCCATCACATCCAAAGTTTCTCACACATGTGTGAGAAAAGTAGGCCTCTTGTATGGCTTATGTGTCCCTCATGTGGCACCTATGTGGATGCCACATGAGCTCTACCTCATCCAAGCCCTCTCTCTCCTCCAAAAAATCTATAAATAGAGGTCATTGTCAAGAGCAAATCATCTCCCTTTTATGCATTGTTATCATGCTAGAATAGCTCTAGAATTCTTAGTTCATATTTATGTTTTATGCTCATTAGTTCATTTTGATAATCTAGATATCACATCTTGGGATTAATGGAATGAATCTTAGATTTCCTTTGATCTTGCATACCATCATAGTGTAGTCTTGCATTTGCAATCATGGTGAGAGCTTGAGACAAGTTCTCAATACTTGTTTCTTGAGTTATTCACTCATTTTAGTCATTTAGCTTGCATCTTTAATCATCAAGTGGGATTAGTATATTGTGTTGGGAGAGCACACCCACAAACTTCTCTAAGAACAAATCAACAAGGAATTGGGTGCCCTTGTTCATCTCATCAGAGGTTATGATGGAGTCTCTTGTTTTTGTAGCATGCTTTTAGATATGTTAGTGTAGTTGATTGATTTATACCTCTAACATTTGCATGTCTAAGCATGCTCCCAACAGGTTAGATTCCAGCATATACAGTGATTACCTATTTTGCAACATTACTTTATACATATAACCTGCCTTAATCTAGATATTTGGTACTTCAACTGAGACACTCTTTTGTGTAGCTATCTTTCTTGGAGGTAATCTCACTTTGTCCCATTTTTATGCAAAGTCAGTATAATCTCCTTGAAATGATCAAACAGAGCATTCATTTTTATTTTCAAATGGCTTGAAATCCTTTAAAGGATCATAAGTTGGCTCCTTCTTATGGACAATATCTAGTTGTTTTTTATAGGCTACCTATTTTTCTTTATTCAATTCTTGATCACACAACACAAGTTCATTTCTACTGACATCTTCAAGATAATGGAATTGATGCTCCCTATTTCTTCTACCAACTCTATTACAAAAGATACTAAAGAAATATTCAAGATCAACTACCTTGTTTACAGTCACACCTATATGATAAGGCTCAATAATTTTATCAAAATACTTCCACCTACTTTTTGAAATGAAATAATAAGGCACAACTGTGAAATCTGGGAAAATAGTTCCCTTTCCTCTTTCAGACAACTCCTCTTGAATACAACCCATTTTCTATAAGAATTTAGATAATCCAACCCTAAAGGGAACCTGATAAGGTAACACATGAGGAGTTCCACTCAAGCCATTTAATCTAATCAATGTAGCTATAGGATAAGGGTAAATATCACCCCAATTGTGCATAATCTTTAGATTGGGAGCCATCTCCAAAGGTCTAATTGTTTCATGCAACATTTTTGGAATCCTTGGTGGGTTCACTTGCAACTTGGTTTTCAATCTTGATGCAAAACAATCATCAAGCCTTACAAAAATAGCCTCATGTATGTCCCATGATATATCTGTGCTCCACAACTATACTGGAAATTGAACACCATCTTTCTATCTTTTCAATGTCATGGTTTCCTCAAATAAGTCAACATTTTTTTCCAAGAACATGTGCATTAACATAGAATACCAAAAGAAAGGAGCCTCTAGTTTTCTGTTCTTAATTCCGTGTAGACCTTCATGTATCTTATCTACAACATATGGAACAAAATCATAAATTACATAAAAGTAGGGTTGTATGATGTGAATAGCCATATACATATACTCAACTATGATAACATTTGTGGGGTGTAAGCCAAGAACACTTGGCTTCCTACAACACTTCACCTTTGAAACCCCTCGCACCAGGTCTTAGAAACAAATAGACCGAGACCATAAAACCCCACACAATAGAAAAAAATAGAGACAAAAAGAACAAGGTGAACATACATAAACTTACTGATTAAAGCATGCCAACCTCTGCAATCCACTATTCAAAAAACTAGGAAAGTTGTTTCACAATCTCTGCAAATCTTCGTAATAACTGATCTTCTTCTTGAATCTCATGAATTATAAACTCATACGCATTTAAAATGAAAAAATTGGCACATTCTAAATTAATTTCTAGTCATATCAGCTTATATCCACTTGCAAAATGAAGTCAAACACAAAAAAACCCAATTTAAATCTCCACTGTCGATCATTCTTCAAAAATGACAAAATGAATGGTGAGATTTGGTCACCCAACCTTGACTCCAGGTGGAATCCATCTGGCACTTTGTGTCATTCTCACTATGATAAATCCTCCATCAATGAACCACTATCAAACTAGCTACTTTAGTACTATGTGGCAACATCGCGCTACTGTGTGATGCATAAAGAACTTGCATCTTTTGATCATGTGATGGAAAAATCATTTACATCTTGTCTATCTTTAATTCCCAGTGACCTTACATCACTTATTGAGGTTAATTATCTTTCGAGCACCTTTTGGGACCTGATTAAAAGATATGCTTTAAAATAAACATGTGCTAAAAGATAGTGTACGCCTGTTCGAATTCGTGGTTCCCAAGATTTCCAAAGGCTAAGGTTAGTAGCATCGGTTTGCAATGATAGAAATCAAATACACAAACTACTAATACGAATACTTAAACATAACCAATAAAATGTACAAGCAAAGAAAGGAAAAAAATGGATGCAAACCCCAAAGTGCTTGAAGCTTCTATTGTCTCTCTCTACTCCTTCCAAAATGCTATTTTTGATGATCATTATTGGTATAGGCAACGCCTATGACTTGAGAAGTGTTGAGAATTTGATAATTTAAATGGTTGTGTGATCGCAAGATGGCTTGAATGCTAGAACCAAATTGATGGAGTAATGGTGCACGAGAGCTTGAAATCCTGGATCCTTCAAATGGTTATGAAGGGTTTATTATATAGGAATTGAGGATGAAATGAATGGTTGAGATCAATCCCAGAGGTAGGAAGATGAACGGTTTAGATTAAAAGAAAATGGAGAAACCATCAGTAAACTCCACCTCTTCAATTGGTAAAGAGGAGATAGAGTTTGGTTGACTGAAGAGCTAATTGTGAGTTACCTTTTAGAACTGAAGAGGTGGGTGGAGTTACCCATGTGAACTGGAGAGATGGGTGGAGTAACCCATGTGATCTGATTAAAGATTATCTCTTTGAAAATAAATAAATATTTAATTCATTTATGTAATTAAAGTTTTCAACATGTGAGATAATTGAATCTTTTTTTATTTAGAATTGCTTTATTGAATAAAATTAAATTAATTTAATTGGAAGAATTTAATTAGTAAGTTTAAATCATTCAATTTAAACTATAGGAAATTGAATTTAATTAATTAATTATTGGTAATTAATCAATTAAGGTTAGTTAATTAAATAAAATTAATTTTGGGAATTTGATTAGATGATTTGGGAAATGAATTTAGAAGAAAATAGATGATTAATTAACGATTAAAAAACTATTAATTAATAGATGAAATGAATTTAGAAGAAAATAGATGGTTAATTAACGATTGAAAAGTCATTAATTAATAGATGAAAATTAGTGTTTTTAATGTAAAGTTGCAAGCCTATCCATTTTAGGGTGTCTACATTTTCCCCTCTTTGATGCAATGTGGCTTTTCGTAGTGTTTCAAAGATTCTCTATTTTGATCATGCCCCAACTTTCCCTAGTGACAGCAGGTGGACTATATGCCCCCTCAACAAATTAAACATAGAAAATGTGTTAGATGAGCATCAATTTGTTGAAAATGTGAATCACTATATGATGATAATGAATGAAATCCTATGTTAGTTATGATGTTATTGATGATGGATGCATTGATTATATGATCTACTATGCACATGTTTTGGATTTTTCTTATTCAATAAATGAATGCAATCTACTATGCACAAAATATCTGAGTAATACATGTGTTAGTTAGAACAAAGTTAGTTTGGAATGTTCTCTGGGATCGATTGATAGATATAAATTGATAGAATGGATGAGTCACCCAAGTCGCTGCCCATTTCCAATTTTTTTCATCATTGCATCTTTTTTTTTGAAATCCCGAAGAGTGTCCAATGCATCCAGATCACATACCATCTGGATACCGCCATGACCTCTTGATAATCGGAAGGAGTGGAGAGATCTAATAGAAAGAGAACTTAGTCCACCCAAATATTGACCATCTGGGTTCAGGTATGTTCCTTGTTTGAAAATAAAGAGAGCCAAAAGCACCCAGATATTGACCATCTAGATACCACTTTTCCCTCTAAATAAACCGAACAAAAGAAAAAAAGAAAACCAAGATAGAATTCCAACACACCTAGAGTCCATCTGGATAGCACCATGAGCTCTTGATTTTGAAAAGAAAGACCAAAAAACCAAGATAGAATTCCAATGTACCCAAAGTCCATCTGGATAGCACTATGAACTCTTGATTTTAAGAAGAAAGCCCATAAAAAATGAGATAGAAATCCAATGCACCCAGAGTCCATCTGGATACCAGTATGATTCTATTCATAAATAAACAAGCACATAACAAAGAAGGAATGTCCAATTATTTCCTAGGGTTAAGCTCAGATCATGGAACTGATGGCTACCAGATAAGTGACAGTGCCTACCACATTTATCCTAAATCATCATAGCCCCAGAATCGAAGTGAACATTTGACAGAGAGCAATCAAAGAAAATAAGTCATGATCCATCATAGCTACTCTCCTCACTTGGTGGATCCTGGAGTAGCATAAGAGCATAACCATGAAATATAGACTGACATCTAACTAACTGACTGACCAAGTCAACATTTTTTATTGTTCCTTGATTCAGTTTGATTCTCTTGATTGGCTCGACTCTTTTGATAGGCTTGATTGGCTTGATTATTTTGATTGTGTCTAGTTTCATTAATAGATGACTCATATAAGACCAACCTGTCTAGTTTTGAGTGTATCCATCACTGTGTAAGATGATTGATATGACTGATTGATTGATTTTGATCATTTTTGGTGGTTGATCAAGGTGTGTCAGATGGGCCCAACGTTGATTCGCAAAGCTCATGGTATTGACATTTGATAGATTAGCTTGGTCGCCAGTTTGCTTGCTGATAGATTTGATAGATTGATAAAGTTGTGTCATATGGGCCTAATGCTGATTTGCAAAGCTCATGATTGTGATATTGATTGACTTGGTGTGATCGCCCTTTGCTTTTTTGATAACCAATTTAGCTTTATTGCTTGGGATTTTTGCAATTTTTCAATTGTTTTTATGAAGATTGATTTTTTTAGGGCATTTTGATCTTTTTAGGATTTTGATGAGTTTTCCAATTTTTTGGATTTTTAAGGACATTTAGAATCACCCCCGAGTCTGGTGGACCAGTACTAACCATGGATAAGTGTTGGTGCTTAGAGGGGATTGTGCTTCTGGATATAGCTTGGGTAGTCAGTCTTGCATTTGAAGTGTGCTCAAGCTTTTGATTTTGGAGTTCATTGATGGTGAAGCTGAATTAGAACACTTGGCACTTGTTTGCCAAGTTTTCACCAAGGTACCTACTCAATAGCACCTATTTGTCATGTTTTCACTGAGTGAGAGATTTTGTTTCTCTTTACTTTTTTACTTTTTTATTTTTTTTATTGTCGCCAAGGTGCCTGTTTGCCAAGTTTTCACCAAGGTAACCTTTTGTATTTTTTGATTTTTTTGGTATTTTCTAGATATGTAGATAGTTTCCTTAACCGTTGAGACCTCAAGCATAGAAATTATTGAGATGCATGTTGTTTATGTATCCGAGGAGATGATCTCCTTCTGGTGTTTCCAGTTGGTATGCCCCACTCTGGGTAGTGTTGACAATGACATATGGTCCTAGCCAGTTAGGCTCGAACTTTCCTAGTTTCACTTGCTCTGCTTGGTTCTTTTAATTTTCCCCGAGGATAAGGTCTCCCACCTTAAATGTTCATGGCCTCACCTTCTTATGATAGTTCCTTCTAAGGCAATTCTGATAGCCTTGTAAGTGATTGAATACATTTTGTCTTCTTTCGTCTAGTAGTTCCAGTTCACTGAGCCTTGCTACTCTGCAGTCTTCATCTGAAATCAAGTTCTTTAATGATATCCTTAGGGATGGGATTTCCACTTTGAGGGGTAGGACCACCTTTGATATTCAATATTTATCAAGAATGAGGTCTCAAATGGTGACTCATAGCTCCCTATTCATGGAGTGCAAGGGTTTGTAATGGAGGACCTCAGTTTAGACCTAGTTATGCTCATGCAAGTACACCATGAAATGAGAGATTCAAAGAGGAAGAGAAAGAATGCTAGTCTCCATGATCATCAAATATGCATTGCAAATGAAAATGAAAACTAATCTATATGATAACAATGCAAGAAGCAAATTAATCTATATGATAACAATGCATGAAAGGAAATATGCAGACTAATCTATATGATAACAATACATGAAAGGAAATATGCAAACTAATCTATGAAGGACATATGCATCTAAATTAATATGAATCTACTATAAATGGATTTTCATTGATGCATGAGAGAAGAAGACAAGAAGAAGATAATTTGCATAGTTCAAGCTCAAATGCTCAAACTCTCCTCCAAAGTTGCTCTCCAAACCTGCAGCATAACAATAACATAAAAATTCTATATCTGATCTCTAAATGAGGAGAGGGCTCCTTATAAAGGAAAGTGTGGAGAGGAATGCATCCTCAAGAGAAATGTGGGATAAATCCCTAAAAAGGCAAGTAAGAGGAAAAAACCCACCACTTAGGAATATGTGTGAAAAAAGGAGTTTTATTTATTTTTTATTTGATTTTTTTCCTTTTTTCATCAAAAAGATAGCTTTAAGTGGGGATTTTATTTATTTAATTAGAAGAGGGATTTTTATTTTAATTAAATAAGATAAGATTATTTAATTAAAAGAGAGATTTTATTTTAATTAAATAAGATTATTTTATTTAATAAAAAGGGATTTTCTTTTAATTAAATAAGATCATTTTATTTAATTAAAAGGGGTGTTTTCTTTTAATTAAATAAGATTATGGATAAAATGATCAAACCTTAGGAAATATTGAAATAATTGAATTAATTACGATTTGATCAAGGAAATTGATTTGAATTGAAAATATTGCAAGGCATTGATTCGGGAATTTGATAAATTGAAGAATGGGGGCCCATAGTCTAGGTGACCATTTTAGGGTGCATACAGGGAGAAAGGAGTGGCTCCTATAGGTGTTCTCACATTAGTTTTGTATGCCCTTAATGCTGGACTAAGTTGTAAATGTCATTCTTGCTCTGATTCATTAACTATTTTCTTCAAAATTTTCAAAATGGTCTTGTTTGTCGCTTCAGCCTGGCCATTCCCTTGAGGATAATAGAATGAAGAGAACCCTTGTTTTATTCGGAACTGTTCACATAGCTCTTCAACATCTTTATTTTGGAAGGGCGTACGGTGATCTGTCAGGATAGTTTGAGGAACTCCATGTTGACAGATGATATGGTTGAGTATGAACTTTGAGATCTGTTTTCCAGTGATGTAAGTGAGAGGAATGGATTCCACCCATTTAGTCAAGTACTCGGTGGCTGAAATGATGTAATTATGTCCATTAGATGAGGTTGGTGTAATCTTACCCACTAGGTCAAATCGCCACATATAATTTTTGTAGATTTCCCCCATTCTAGCAAGGCAAGGAAATTATGGATTGATGGATGAACTGGTAGATGGATGAAGGTCAAAGGTCTCTTAGTATGTCTTGAAGTTGTTTGGATGCCAAGGACTATCCACAAGATGGGATAACATGTTTCTCTGCAAGATAAGGGACTGGACATGAAAATATAAGATAAAGATATGGTGCATTGATTGGCATGTGGTTGACAAGAGTGGACATGTCAAGAGGATGCTAAAAATAGGTTTTGCATTTTTTTTATCTGTATTTTCTATCAAGACCGAGAGAGGAATTTGATATGATAATGATAGGACATGCATAGGGAAAGAAAGATCAAGAATGGACAAGGGGAAGGGATATGGATTTGATACTATGAAAAGATAGGAAATATGGACCATAGGGATGTGGAAAACATGAAACATATACGACATGTGAGGCTTCTAGGGAGATCCCTAGCCTTGTCAAGATCAAAGTTGGAAAAAAAGGAAAATGGATGCTAATAAGATAAGGGATATGAGGGATATAGGTTAATGGAGGAAATTAAAGGGTTATGATATGATAGGAAAACATGGATGGAACATGCCCCCATGTATGGAATGCAAGAGGTTCATAGATTACACCTGATGCATGTTGCCTGGTTTTCATCATGGTACTTGCCCAATGTTCCTTTTTGCCAGGTTTTCACTAGTGGACGAATATTTGTCTCTCTCTTTTTTTCTCTTTTTTTGACTTTTTTAGAAAATAATAGACTCATGATAGGAAATGGAGGAAGGACTTAATCATCTTTCTCTATAGATTGCAACCTTGTAATATGTGTTATAATAGATCATGGCTATTGAAGGTATGCTCAAAGATGTTGATGGGGTGATAGAAAAGGGGGATAAAATGGATGAAGTGGGATAGGGTAATGCTTTATGCGTAGGATTGGACAAGAGGATGGATGGAAGACTAGAATATATGCATTGGATAATGGAGGGATTGCGAGAATAATTGATTTTGAGTGGATGGATATGTGGGAATGAACAACATTGGCACACACCTTGAGGGGTGATGGAGTGATGGAGGAAAAATAGATTTTGGATTTGATGAAAGAAAATGAGATTTTGGACTTGATGGAGGAATGTTTATGAAATTTGGGACATAAGGACCCAAAATAGATTTGGAAGGTTGGAGACGTTTAAATGGATGGATAGAAATTTGGGATGCCAACTTGGGTTTTTCTTTGGGATACTGTACTTCAAGAAGCTTCTTAGGAATCCACATGGATTTTGATTTTTTATTCTTTTATGGGCCCTTAGAATGCATTGTTTCTATAAGATATTTAGGAACCCATATTGATTTTGAATTATATTTTTTCTCAAGGGGCCATTGTGGCCTTTTGGACATTTATTTTTCCTTTTGGATCATATTTTTCTTTGTTTTTACATGTCGATTAGACTAGACATGTTGATCCTTGACAACATGTGGATTTTTTGACTTATGGAACTTATGTTTGGCATCCAAATTTCTTGAAAGGGGAATGTGATTCATGGATGGATAATAATGGTATGGATACTTTTTGGATGGGTGGAAGGTTTTCCAGGATGTGTGCCTTTGTTGACCTTGATTTAGGAAAGGAGAAGTACATTGTGAAATAGTGGATGGAGGAATATATGGACCTAAGATAGATGGAAGGGTTGAGGATGGTATATGTTTGGATTTGGATTTGGAAGGGGTACCAACATCTTGAGAATGTGTTTTGTTATGGAGGCCATGACCATCATAATTGTTTTTTATATAAAAGGGTTTTAATGTACTTTGTTCATGGAGATCTAACCCTTTGACTTGATAATGCTTTCTTTGACCACTAGGATACTTTCTAAAAGACATGAGTCCATTTTGAGGTGGATATGATATGGAAGAAATAATAGGATCATGAATTGGACCAGACCAGATGGAAGTAGAGGAATCCATTTGAAATGCATGGGGTTCATGAACAACTTGCATAAATGTGTTGGGATCATGAGGGGGATCAGGAGGAATGATAGGATCTTGTGATGGAATAGGAGCAGTCACAAGATCATTTGGTAGGATATGATCTTGTGGAGAAGATGGAGGATTAGGACTTTGATATGAAGGAATCATAGGATCATGAGGAGGATTAGGAGGGATGATGGGATCTTTTGGTGGAGATGAAGGTGAAGATAATTTGATCTTGACTTGGAATAAGACCATCAGACTCCATTTTAGGGGTGATTTTCTCTTGATTGTGAATGGAATCCTTCGAAAGAATGGGAAGGATGTCATGATCTTGCTTAGGAATGGGAAGTGGATGTTCCATAAGACTTGGAAGGAAAAAAATTTCTTGGGATGGAAGGGGATCTACTTGGATAGGATTGTCAAGGATAGTGGAATCTTCATGAGTTTCTAGAAGTATAAGATCTTGGTCAAAAACTACACATGTTTGGTCATTCTTGGGATCTTGATCTTGATTTTCTTTAGGACTTACTTCTTCATTCTTTGCATCATCCTCTTGACATACAGTATCAATTGGAATATGTATGGTGGATTATTGGAAGGGTTCAATGTTTTGACATGAGGGAGAAGGATTTTGAATGGGACTCTTTGGAGTTGGTTCGTCTAGGAATGGAGCATATTGTGGCATTGGATCTAGGATATCTGAGTCGTAAGAGGGATTAACATTGAAATCTATTATGGATAGCCCTTGGGAGATCTCATCACAAGATATATCGTTTGATAGGATGTAAAAACTTTCTCTTGTGACTCTTTAGGGGATGAAGGGCTAATGGGAAGAATGGAGGCTTCTTGTGGGACAAATTCTTCATAGGAGATAGATGTGTCAACAATGTTATTGTTTTGGAATGACCCTTGCTAGACATGGGTAGATGATTTTGATCTTTCTTAACAATAGAATGATGTCTATGAACCAATTTTTGAATTAAACTCTTGAAATTTTTAGATTGGTCTCCCAAGGATGACATATTTTCAATTGTGTTTATTTGGGAAGTCATCAGTGGTGGATTTGAGAAAATAAGAGGATGTTAATTGATGTGTGATGTGATATGAGATATATAGTTAATAAGGTAGGGATATAAGTCCTCTACAGTGTAATACTTTGATTGACGTTGATGATGAAGATCCTGTAGCTGAATTTGCAGGTCTTGCACTTGTTGCATGACCATATTAGTTTTCCATTATTCATGTATCAACTCGGGCAAACCTTCTGAATAGACAAGAGGGTTATTGTCATCATAGTAGTTGGGTTCTTATTCTTCTTGGTATCAGGGAAATAGGTTATCATCGTGCTCTTTTTCCCATTGGAGAAATTGTTTTATATAGGACTCATCAAGTTGTGTTCCTTGAGTACGAACATAGGACCTCATCTTTGGGACTTGATATTGATTTCCCAACACATGATTCTAATATGGGGGCATGTGAGTGGCCCAAGGTTGATTCTGTTGTGTTTGTTGTTGGGATTGGGGTTGTTGTTGCTGCTGAAGCTGGGATTGTTGCTTCTGGGGTTGAGGTTGTTGTTCTTGTTGAAGCTAGGATTTTTGTTGCTGGGGTTGAGGTTGTTGCTGGGGTTGTAGTGGTCCCTGAATGAGCAAAGGCATAACCTTAGGTGGGCATTGACTGAAAATCAGACCTGTGGAGATGGTTCCCTGGGGGAATGATGTGTTGACCCCAAGGCTAGTAGGGATTGACTGTAGTAATGACATGGTGGAAAAAATGTTACTTCTTGTTGGTGGGATAGAAGGCATAGCATGAGAGCTTGATTGGCCAAACCATAAGGCCGAGGGTGGAGGCATACTAGTGACCATGGGTGCACTTAGTTGGGAGCCTGTCATGCTTTGCGTGGAAGATATGCTTTCTTGGTTTGTGTAGTTGGTTTGATTGGGTATCGTCTATGCCAATCTTGGTGTTGTCAATGGTGGGAAGATTTGAGAAACCACAGGTAGTGTTTGAGAGGGATGAGTAGTGTTTTGACTTGCGAGAGGGTTTTTGGGCCATATGGTCAACACAATAAATTCAACAGGGAGTTTGACTCCCCTCTTTATCAACATAGATAAGAAACATTTGGGGTTCCTCTCTACAATAGCGTCAACTACTTGTGTGGAATAAGCATCTTGCTCTATATCTTCAAGCTCCTCTTCTGTGACATTTTGGAAAAAAGCTGACCCACAGGGTTGTTCAATGAATAGAGTAGGTTTGGTATTTATGAAAGGATCGTCCTCTTGCTTTGTTTCCCAAGTAGGGAATCTGTTGATATATGAATCATCTGGTTGTGTTCTAGCCTTCGACCTTGTGTAAGGCCCTCTATGAGGTGTTTGAGACATAGTGTGGTCTAGATTTTGTGACTAAAACAAGTGATATAAAGAAAACAAAAAGGGATAACCTTTCTAAGGAAGTCTGAGTTATGTTTTGGACAAGGGTAATTCTAAGGAAAGATGTTGATTTATCTTGATCTCAAAGCTTTTATGATGTAAGAATAATATTTGTCGACCTTTGCCTGGGATAGTCACTGATAGAGATAGCGATAATGTTTGAGATGATGAGATCAAGATATTTCATGTCTAAACTTTTGAACTAACAATGTTTTAGACTATAATCATTCTTTTCAAAGAAGGGATGATCTTTAATGTTTAGAGATTCACACAATGTTCTTCACATTTTTTTGGGATAGACACTAGTCTTTGACACAAAATGGAGAGTATTTTTAAGGTTTTAGATCAAAACAGGTGTTAAAATGTATCTGGTCAATTATGAAAAAACTCCATCGATTGTGGTAAAGTGACTCAAAAATAGGCCTCACTATCTGACAATTTTGATTTTCAGGAACAAGGATTATGATTTGCAAGACAATTGATGTTGAAAACCCTAGACTTTAACACGTTTGACTCATTTTGATAGTTTTGATGTTTGTTTTTTATTTTGGAAACTGATCAAAGAACAAGCACAAAAGATAATGTGTTTTGAAGAATGCAGACTGAGACGTGTATGTTCTACAACTTTTTCAAGTTGCAATGTTATCACAAGGTCTCAAAAATGAACATTCAGATTTAACCTAAGTCAATGGCTTCAAAATACAATATTATAGGCCCAATGCTTGAATGTCCATTAACTCACACAACAAGTGTCACACTACTAGGAAATGAAGGTCCATGACGTAGGCACCCATGTTTTTGCCGTTGCCAGGCATTATTGCTGTGGAGTGAAGATCTCTTTCACAACACAAATACCTTGGAACATATATGTTGGGAATCTTGGGGAGAAATTCTACAACCCCTTGCACTATAATAAGGTATATGTTCAGAGGTAGATCGGGTTGGCCCCTAATTAACAAGGTTGTAGTAAGGGTCCATGGCATCTATCCAATTGGTTTGTACATGTGTGACTCACTTAAGAGCCTAGTTGACCATGTTGGCTCCTTAGGGATATTCACCCGATCCAGACTATCATCAACACACCTCGCCCGAGCTTGCCTAGATAAGATGAAACTTTGGTTCATGCCTTGTTTATATACCAATTCGAAGGATTACCAGTTTAAGGTCATTCTTTGATGAAGAAGTGCATTCCCCTGACAAGCCTTTATAAAAGTATAAAGGTGTCTAATCTAACAGATTGTGCAAGTGCACTGATGTAGAGCCCTCCACTATTACCCTAAGTAGACTAACTCAAGTCGAGGATACTACAAACAACTTGGAATCCACTCAAGGAGTTAACCTTACTCAAGGATATATTATATTTCTTTGACTTTGTAAATCACTCCCACAACTATGCTCATGAGTTCACTATCACTTTTCCTTATTCCAGTATCTCTAAGCACCGACACCATCCTTGGCCACCTAGTGAACCTAGTGCCTCCACCATTTCAAATATCCAAATAGACCTCTCACCTTGTTCCCAACACCATAGATCATCTTATCATGGTCTATCTACCATGTTCAAACCTCCCACTCACTCCAATCAACTCAAATTTCACCAATCCTTCCCAATAGCTCTTCTAGGCTTGTCTAGTAGCCCTTCCTAGATAGTAATCTCCAAATAACTCACAAACTCCCCAAACAACCTAAAAAGGTATTTAAATTTTCTAATACCCTTTTTAGATTTATTAAACATATGTCAAACTCATTCCTTCATCATCTGACTGGTGAACACTTTCATTACCTTCTAGCCTTTCTCCAAGGCCTAATTAGCCCTCACTTAAAGAAGCAAATCCTATACCCCCTCATCTCCAAGACTTAAGGACTTGAAAAAATATTCCTATACCTTCTGAAACACAATATTTTCAACTTTATTTGACTAGACATGCTCATCTATACTCCCATTTATCAAACCCTCCTTTTTAGGTACTCTACCGTAGGGCTTTATCAACCGGGAACTTCCACTCACCTCCAGACCCTTCTAGTGGGTCCAACACCATAATATTAACATATTATGACATTCCATGCCATACAAAGTAGCCCTCATGTGGCTGGAACTCTCAGACCTTGACTGGTCCAACCACCATGCACCCCAAATCAGCACTTTGTCTCCATTAGAGACCTCTAACTACACCCTCTTACTTGTCCCTGCAAATGAAAATCTAAAGAAACTTAATTTATAGGGATAGGCCTCTCCCAAAAGATACAGATCATCATAGAAAGTGGGAGAGTCTATGTTCTCATTGAAACTCCAATTCAAATTACTGATTTCACACACAAACTATTTGGAGCAGTCAGCAATAAGACTGAGATTCTTGGTTTTAAAAATTTACAAACAATAAAATATTTGCATAGAATGAACCAATACTTAGAAAACCATCAAAACACTACATCTCTTATCAACATAGCATCAAAATAAATATTTTTACAATACAAATACTAGACTGTGTCCTCACGGGGCAGCAAGTAGATAGTTTGCAGAGATTTAAAGTTTATTGATTTTTACTTCATTACAATGTTTCCCTTTGACCCAAAAATCTCTCCATTTGACCACCTCCTCATCCACTCACATGGATTAAATCCAAATAGACTCTTAAACATCAAAAAACTGACTCTAACTACCTACTAACTGTCTAATAACAGTCACATAACCGACTGTTATAACATAAGCAAGAAATTTATTGTTAAGTTGACAACAAAAGTTGTCAACTCGACCACACATCATTCAAAGATCTTCTAAGGTAGTATAAAAAGGTTTAACGCCAACCTTTAGAAACCTATTACCCCTACTAACCCCTACTAACTCCAATTAATCCATATTTGGCTTATATTGCTAATATAGGCAATTTACAAATTATTGCACTTCAAGTGCTCTCAACATCATTTAGTGGCTTTAATATCCTTATTACATCATTATAGACCCGTATATGTCATTTCCATCATCCCCTAACCTAGTATCAATCCATAACCCTTCCTAATGACCCCTAGGTACCTTTTAGGCTTATCATTGCCATTAAGGCTTACATCCATGAGTTAATTACAAAATGATCAATATGTGATCCAAACATAATTACATGACCATTATTGGTCTAATACATAATCCAATGACCCTTGAAGGCCATATTTTCTTCAACTCCACCCAAGGATCCATCAGTGACCCTGGTGCACTCCTTGGCTTCTGCCTTTGACCTTGGTGCTCCTGCACCATACTCCCCACTTTTGAAATTTTTCCAAGTCTTCTTGGAATGTCCTGCCAAACCAAATGGAACAACTGAATCTCCATGTCCTTTCATGTCTCTTGCACACTTGTACTTAGTTCCTGGATGCTACATGCTTGCTTGTCTTCTTGAATGCTTTGTGACTGGACCTTCTTCATTTCATGGCTTATCCATGTTGTCATCTTGTTGTCCACACTAATTATCCATGTTCTCATATATCTTTTGGAAGTGTATACCCTATACCTTCCTTCTACACCCTCTTTCTTTCTTCTTGTGCTTTGGGTCTAGTGACCAAATCATTAGAAAGAAAAATACATAACATAGTTGTGTCATTATGTGGCTTTGGCATAACCTTGTCAACTGCACCATGCTAGAAATTTGTACCATAGTAGGATACACCTGCAACAAAATGAGACTTAGTATCCAAAAACAACGTAATACCTTGAAATTAATATATGCTAACCCCATGCACATGCTTGGATTAGTTTTCTCATGGCCCTTCATTCTCATGATGTCCTCATCTACAGATTTTCCATGCTTGGACACCTCTACCACTATCAGGAACTTCTCATCATCATTTTTCCTTCTTTCTTGGCCTTTCACTATTCCCTTGGTGACTCGCTTGTCATTCTCCTCCTTGGTTGTCCTTATGAAAAAAAAATTCCCAATCTTCAATGGACATAAAATAGTACCAACTAGTATCATTCCTCCTTCATCAAGCTTTGCTTCCTCTTTGTCTTCATCAGCAACTTCATTCTTTACCTTTTTCCTACATCCTTGAACCTCTCTACCATGAGATTCACTCTCCTCCTTGCAACCTATCTGCTGCAACCTTCCCTCTTGTCCTTCAGATGGACCATATACTTTATCTTCATTCTTGATGGCTACTTGCTCCAAAGCACCATCACTCTTCCTCAAACAAGTCTTCACTTTCTCATTGTCTTCAAGTTCCTGACACCTTAGGAACTCTCTTCTTCCCATCAACCATGTCCTTGACATTCTCCATGCCATCTTATCATCATGCAGTGAACTCATCAAAAACCTTTTCCCATTCTTATTAATAACATAAGTATTTGCTCTTCCATCATACAAGGCCTTAATATAACCTTTCCATACTCTACCCAAGATTACATGACGATCACTCAAGGGCATAACATCAAATAGAATAGTATCAACATAATAACCAATTCTGAAATAAATATATGCTTGTTCTTTGACATCAATCCACTGATCATTATTCATTCCATACACTCTATAAGGTATGCCATGTGCTACCCTCTCTATATTCAACTTGCAAATCATTTCATCTGAAACAATATTAGTAATGGAACCACTAGAAACAACAACCTTGCATACCTTACCCCTGCATTTGCATTGTGTCCTGAATATGGATTACCTCTAAATGCACCTTGCATCCTCATTTTCTTCCATGATGATCATTGTACCTGTTATCAAATCTCCTTGCAATCAGCAACCTCTGAACTCTCCTTCAATCCAAGATCTATCCAACATAAAGTCGCCACTTTGGAACACTCTTGGAGGATGATTCAACTCCAAGCATCAACAAAGGACTCTTGGTTTTTAAAATCTTAGATATTCTTCACTCCAAACCCAGACCTTTTGCTGGACTCTGATACCACTTGATGTAGAGCCCTCCACTATTACCCTAAGTAGACTAACTCAACTTGAGGATTCTACAAACAACTTGGAATCCACTCAAGGAGTTAATCTTACTCAAGGATCTAGAAGAGTTCTCTAACTTTGTAAATCACTCCCACAACCATGCTCATAAGTTCACTATCACTTTTCCTTATTCCAGTCTCTCCAAGCATCAACACCATCCTAGGCCACGTAATGCACCTAGTGCCTCCACCATGCCAAATCTCCAACTAGACCTCTCACCTTGTTCCCAACACCATAGATCATCTTATCATGGTCTATCTACCATGTTCCAACCTCCCACTCACTCCAATCAACTCAACTTTCACCAATCCTTCTCAATAGCCCTTCTAGGCTTGTCTAGTAAGCCTTCTTAGACATTAATATGCAAATAACTCACAAAATACCCAAACAACCTAATAAGGTATTTAAATTTTCTAATACCCTTTTCAGAGTTATTAAACATAAAAATTATCCCTCATGTGGCTGGAACTCTCATACCTTGACTAGTCCAACCACCATGCACCCCAAATCAGCACTTTGTCTCCATTAGAGAACTCTAACTTCATCCTCCTACTTGTCCCTACAAATGAACATATAAAGACACTTAATGTATAGGGGTAGGCCTCTCCCATAAAATATAGATCATCACAGAAAGTGGGAGAGCCTATGTGCTCATTGAAACTCCAATTCAAATTACTGATTTCACACACAAACTATTTGGAATAGTCAACAATAAGACTGAGATACTTGGTTTTAAAACTTCACAAACAATAAAATATTTGCATAGAATGAACCACTAATTAGAAAACCATAAAAACACTACATCTCTTATCAACATAGCATCAAAACAAAGAGTTTTACAATACAAATACTAGATTGTGTCCTCATGGGGCAACAAGTAGACTGTTTGCATAGATTTAAAGTTTATTGATTTGTACTTCATTACAATGTTTCCCTTTGACCCAAAAATCTCTCCATTCGACCACCTCCTCATCCACTCACATTTATTCAATCAAAATAGACTCTTAACCATCAAAAAACTGACTCTAACTACCTACTAACTATCTAATAATAGTCACATAACTGACTATTATAACATAAGCAAGAAATTTGTTGTTAAGTTGACAACACAAGTTGTCAACTCGACTGCACATCATTCAAAGATCTTCTAAGGTCTTCTAAAAAGTTTTAATGTCAACCTTTAGAAACCTATTACCCCTACTATCCCCAACTAACTCCAATTAAGCCCTATTTGGCTTATATTGCCAATATAGGCAATTTACAAATTATTGCACTTCAAGTGCTCTCAACATCATTTAGTGGCTTTAATAGCCTTATTACATCATTATAGACCCTTATAGGTCATTTCCATCATCCCCTAACCTAGTATCAATCCATAGCCCTTCCTAATGACCCATAGGTACCTTTTAGGCTTATCATTACCATTAAGGCTTACATCCACGAGTTAATTACAAAATGATCAATATGTTATCCAAACATAATTACATGACCATTATTGGTCTAATACATAATCCAATGACCCTTAAAGGCCATATTGTCTTCAACTCCACCCAAGGATCGATCAGTGACCCTGGTGCACTCCTTGGCTCCTGCCTTTGACCTTGGTGCTCCTGCACCATGCACCCAAAACTCAAGACACAAGGTAAATCGTTTAAGCTTCGAAAGTTTGAAATGTGAACTAAGATACACCACCATACAAGCACAAGTGTTCATTTTTAAGCCCAAAAGTAGGTGTTGATTGCTTGTTCAATTTTAATGCACCAAATTGAGAGATTCTTTGCCTTTATTCAATTTTAATCCTCACATCAATTTTAAGCACCAAATTATGAAATGTGAGATGTGAGATGTGTGACAAACACTGTTCTTTTTAAACCCAAATCGACAAGTGAATGAATTTTATGTTGTATTGTTATCTTGTCTCCTTGATTCGAACCTGTCAAAGAAAGTGTTTAGTATCTCAAGAAATGAAAGCTTTTCAATCCAAAATAGCAGAATATCCAGAAACTCTGGGATTACTGAGATTGCTGAAATTAATGGTGACTTTATACTTACTTGCAAATATCTTGATTGAATTAATGTACCTGGTGTATGGTTCACTTTGATATTCAGTTGTGATTGCGAGAATAGCCCTTTTTTACGATCGATAGTTGGTGGTTTTCCTTCTTGCAGCTATTAATGCTCTAGCACCTGGTATGCGTCTGATTACCTTCTTTGTCATTCACTGTTAGTCAGCCCTGCATAGAAACCAAGAAAAATAGACAACAATGTGGATTGTATGTCAATTGCGGTACTGGTTGTTCAATTGCGACAATCTATTTTCAGTTGCGGTAGAATTGTGGCTATTGCGGCAAATAACTCTATTCTATGGAAGAATGCTTTTGTTTACGGCATGGATCAGTCAAATGCGATAAAGCAGAGGCGATTGTGACAAAGAAGAGATAATTGCATTCAAATACAAGTAATTGTAGCAAATTGATAGAAGACAGAAAGATAGAAGATGATAGAATAGCGATGCAAAAGCCTGCAATCAATTGCGGTATTAAACCAGTCAATTGCGACACGATTTCGTCAATTGTGGAAAAATACCAGCAATTGTGAAATAACACAGATATCGAGAAAATGATGAAAATTTAGGTCTACAACCGTATGATCATGGCTGATTGAATCTGTCGGTCGTCTGCAAGAGATATTCAGGCTATTTTCTTCACGTCGGGTTCACCAAAATGTACTCCTCTTTGGATTCGTAGTTCCTTCGCTTTCCAACGATGAGGGTTAGTAGCACCGATTTACAATGATAGAAATCAAATACACAAAACTACTAATATGAATACTTAAACGTAACCAATAAAATATACAAGAAAAGAAAGGAAAACAAATGAATGCAAACCCCAAAGTGCTTGAAGCTTTCATTGTCTCTCTCTACTCCTTCTGAAACACTATTTTTGATGCTCAGTATTGATGTGGGAAGCATCGATGAATTGAGAAGTGTTGAGAATTTGGTAATTGAAATGGCTTTGTGATCGCAAGATGGCTTGAATGCTAGAACCAAACTGACGAAGTAATGGCGCACGAGAGCTTGAAATCTTAGATCCTTCAAATGGTTATCAGGGGTTTATTATATAGGAATTGAGGATGAAATGAACGATTGAGATCAATCCCAGAGGTAGGGAGATGAAAGGTTGAGATCAATCCCAGAGGTAGGGAGATGAACGGTTGAGATCAAAGAGAACTGGAGAAGCCATCAGTAAACTCCACATCTTCAATTGGTAAAGAGGAGATAGAGTTTGGTTGACTGAAGAGCTAATTGTGTGTTACCTTTTAGAACTGAAGAGGTGGGTGGAGTTACCCATGTGAACTGGAGAGATGGGTGGAGTAACCCATGTGATCTGATTGGAGTTATCTCTTTGAAGATAAATGAATATTTAATTTATTTATTTAATTAAAGTTTTCAA
>MU225905.1:621369-666874 GCA_018584345.1 Thuja plicata | reverse complement strand
GCACATGCAGTAGGAATTGTTGCTAGATTTTTTGCTAACCCCAGGGAATCACATATAACTGTTGTGAAAAGAATTCTAAGATATCTGAAGAATACTAAGGAATTTGGCTTATGGTATAGAAGAGAAGTTGATTGGGCTAGAAATCTTGATGACCTAAAGAGCACAATTGGAGGAGCATTCTTTATGGGTGATAGACTTGTCACATGGATTAGCAAGAAGAAAGGATGCATCTCTCAGTCTACTGCAGAAGTAGAATATGTTGTTGTTGTTGCAAACTGCTCAAATATTGCATGGCTCAAACAGTTGTTGGAAGGTATGCATATGAAGATCAAAGAACTGGTAATTATCTATTGTGATAACACCAGTGCAATAAATATTTCCAACAATCCAATCATGCATGTAAAGACTAAACACATTGCCATCAAGTATCATTATTTGAGAGAACAAGTTCAAGAAAAAGAGGTCATACTTGAATATGTGCAATCAAAAGAACAATTGGCTGATATCTTCACCAAGACATTGCCCAAGGACACATTTGAGTACTTGAGAAAAATACTAGGGATCAAACCCATGTCTACCAGTCAGTAAAAGGACTGAAGGTTGCATCAGCCATATATTATTAGAATATCATTCATGATTGATGCAAACAGAAGCTGAACTTCAAAGCTACATCTATATACAGAAAGGTATATATTAGAATCGAACACCAGAACATATTGTCATATTGATGATGGATAAGGGAAATTCAAGGAATATATTATGGATAGAAGAAATTGTTTGACAGAATGTCAGATATTTGACAAATATTTGTTTGACATTGTTGTCAAAGGGAGAGAATGTATCCATATTATCATCTGAAACTATTCATTATCAGATTACTCCAAACAAGGAGAGATCATATCCATAGGGAGAGATTTTGTATACAAGTTGCAAATAAAAGTAAGCAACATCAAAAGAAGAAGAACAATAAAAAGAGAGAAATTGACACAAACAGAGGACACAACACATCAGAAGAAGATACACAAAAAGCTGCAAGAATCAAATCTAAGCTAACACAAAGCTTACCGGCGGTCAGACATTTTTATCAGTTATCAAAACAAACTGTTTGGTAATTTGATGAATCTCAACAATTGTATTTCATGTTGTATTAGAAATAGTATAGTGTGATAAATAGTATGTTGCCAGCAATGCCAAAGGGAGAGATTGATGACATATAACTAATTGAATGTTTGATAATGTTAAGTTGAAGATGATACAAGACATTAAATCAGTTAATGGTTTCTATTGTCATTGATGTCAACTTGATATCATTTGTACGATCATGTACATAATGCCAAAGACTTCAAAGAATCAATGGAACAGAGGTTATACTTTTAGCAATGCATACAAGTCAAGTATTCACTAAGTGACAGACTACACTGACAGAGTGCACACCATCAATAAAGAAAGAGAAAAATTCATAGTGATGCCCGACGAGAAGAAGACAGTGTTGCCCGATGAAGCAGAATCACAGAATGCCCGATGAACTGAAAATAGTGTTGCTCAATGAGAAATATCCAATGATGCCCGAAGGATGGAGATCCTGAAGCTAACTGAAGTTGCACTGACAGAACTGGCAGTTGTCACCGGCGATGAACTATAGAATTGACCAACAGAACAAACAGATCAGAAAATGACAAAATATCTAGCTAGCAAAGCTTAAGGATAGACTTAACTAATTGTTTTATTTGTTTTATTCAAACACAGTTAAGCAATTGATTTATACAGCTGGCAAGAAGATAACTATGAGATAAATCAGGAGTTAAAGTCGTAAATCAAATTGGCTGGATTGTTTTTCACGCCAAGAATCAAGAATCAAGAATCAAGAATTAAGGAATATCATGTCTATATAAGAGACAAGCATAATTCATTTCCAAAATGCAATCAGATACACAGGGGAGTGAATTGAAAGAAGATGCTGAAGAGAAATTGGTGAAGGATAAACTTCATACAGTCCTGATCAATTAAGCTAAGGGAGAGTTAAAGAATTCTGCAGACACCGACAAACAGTGAAGCACAACATCACAGAGTAGAAAGTGTGAAGTACAAAGGAATTGAATTGATACATTGATCAGAGAGGTATTGTACATAACTAGATCTGAATATCTGCAATTCAAATTTGCATTAGAAATAGATCATTGTGTTTCAGTTTAACCATTGAAGCATTAAGTCTCTTAACAGAGCAGGACTTAACCGTCTTCTATAATTTAGGTATATCCTAACAGATTACCAAAAAGGTTGATTCATGATAGTAGCATTGGTCTTACCTAAAGCTTATTGATAGTATAAAAAGGAGGTTGATTCAAGGATGGTAGTAAGATTAGCATAAAGCCTATTGACAGTCTAAAGGCTGATTCAAGGATGGTAGCGTAGATGCCAGATACTTAGTGACAATGTATGTATAAAAATCCTCTAATAAGGTTGCACTTAACAGTGTGTTTGTAACCTTTAACAGGGTTGGATCCTAACATGGCTCACTTCAGAAGAGTGAAAATTTGGGGTACTGGTCCCAGTGGTTTTTTCCCTTAACAGGGTTTCCACATTAAAATCCATGTGTTATGTGTGTATGGTTTATTACTTTATTGTTTTACATTTCACATATGCATTTTTGGATTGATTGGTATACTCTGCATATTTACTGAGTATCGGTAAATAAGTTTTACTGGTTATCAGTAATCATGGAGAATAAGGACAGACAAGGTTAACCGACAGACAGTTAATTATTTCAAGTATTTCAAAGGCATACATCTTGTAGGGACTTAATAATATGGGGTGTATTAATTGGTGGATTAAATTTTAAAGGATAAATTTTTTAGGCCACTGATTCACCACCCCCCCCCTCTCAATTATTAATAACACTTAAAGGTTTTGACCCCAAATTGGCCCAACACACCATAGAACTAGAATCAAATGCAAAGCCTATTAGGCAGAAACAAAGACCAGTCAATCCAAAGCTAGAACCTCTTATGCAAAAAGATTTGTATAAACTAATAGATGGTGGCATCATTTATCCAATTAAACATACTTATTGAATTTCTAATTTAGTACCCTTAAGAAAGAAAATGGAGAGCTGAGGTTCTGTGTTGACTTCAGTTATCTAAATAGGGATTCATTAAAAGATTGTCACCCTTTTCCATCCATGGAGAAAATTCTGCAATTTGTTTTGAGATCTAAACATTTCTCCCTTCTTGATGGTTTTTCTAGCTACAACCAGGTTTTAGTGAAGGATGATGACCAATTTAAGACTGGATTTACAACTAAATGGGGTATCATGGCCTATAGAAGGATGTCATTTGGTCTATCTAATGTTTCGGCCACTTTTCATAAATCCATGGATATGGCCTTTGCTAGTCTGATATACAAGTCTTTTCTTGTGTACCTAGATGATATCATAGTTTATTCTAAACAAGCCCAAGATCACCTAGGACATTTGAGATGCATATTTGAGAGGTGCAAGAAATTTGGTGTTTCACTTAGCCCAAAGAAATCAGTTTTTGCAATTCAAGAAGGTAAATTGTTGGGGTACATTGTCTCTAAATATGGCATAACTATGGATCCTGAGAGAGTACAAGACATATTGGAGTTTCCTTTGCCCAATCATAAAAAGGGGTCGCAAATATTTATTAGCAGATTCACTTTGTTCAAAAGTTTATACCTGATGTTGCTAACCTGTTAAATCCATTTCCTTCCATGTTGAAAAATAATACAGTATTTAGTCAGACAAGAGAAGGTAAATCTATTTTTCAGGCTATTAGAGAAGCCTTTTCATTAGCCCCAATGTTGATCAATCCTAATTATTCAAAATATTTTACATTATATGCTTGTGGCATCTTTGAAACTATCTATGCAATCCTGCTACAATAGAACAATTATGGGTATGAAAAACATGTGGCATTTTTTAGAAAAGGTTTAGAGGGGTATGAGAAAAGATATAGTTTTGTAGAGAAACGTGTGCTGGCTGTAATTAAAAGTCTCAAAAAGTTTAGGTATTTGATTTCAAACAACAAGGTACACCTATTGGTTACTCATCCTAGTATTAAAGAGTTATTTTAAGAAATAATTTAAATGAAAAGTGTGTTGGTTGGATAACCAAAGTCATGGAATTTGATGTTGATATTCAAGTTACCAAGCTTATTAGGGGAAAAGGCTTGTGTGAGAAAATGGAAGAATCATAAAGTGAGGATAAAGATGTAGCAGAAACAACAATAGTTCATAGTGATGTAGTTGATATGAATGATCTAGCAAGCTGGTTGAAAGATATGATACATTTTTTGCAAACCAGTGAGTGTCCACTTGGGCTGAATAAAGCTAGATGGATGTATTTTAGAATCCAATCTATTCCTTATGTTTTAATTGATAATGTAAATTTTAGAAAGGATCATAATAAAGTGCTTGTAAGATGTGTTCATACTGATCAAGTAGAAATGATACTCTCATAATTTCATGATGGTCCTGTTGGAGGTCATTTTTCAGCAAGGACTACTACATGGAAAATCATGAGGGATGGCTACTAATAACCCACTCTATTTAAGAATACTCATGCTTGGACTAGAAAGTGCATCTAATGTACCTTGTTTGCAGGTAAAGAAAGGATACTAGATATGCCTTTGCAACTCATCCAGGTGGAACATCCATTTATGAGATGGGGTATTGATTTTATTAGAGCCATAAATCCACCTTTAAGTGTGGGGAACAAGTGGATTTTGACTGCCACACACTATTTTACAAGATGGACAAAAGCAGTGGCCTTGAAAGATGTGAATGAAACTTCTATCTTAAAATTTTATGAAAATATTGTAACTAGGTTTGGTGTACTAGATTCATTTATCTATGATAATGCAATAGCATTCACTGTTTTAAGGGTCATTGAATGGGCTCTTAAGAATGGTATCTACCTTAATACTTCTTCAAACTATTACCCACGAGGTAATGTGCTAGTTGATTCCACCAATAAGAACCTAATCAAAATCATAAAGGGAACTCTACAAGATAATCAAAGAGATTGGCATAATAAGTTAAAAGTTGCATTGTAGGATGATAGGATAACACCTAAGCAGGCTATAGGAAATTCTCCCCATATCCTAGTGTTTGGCAAGGAAGAACGGTTCCCTATTGCTACAGACCTGCCTACACTAGATATGGCTAGTCAGGTTATGTTATTTGAGGAAGGTGATCCAACGGGGGTTAGATATGCTCAGTTGATAGAGTTAGAAGAACTCAGAGATAAGGAAATAAAACAAATGGAGTATCATCAACTCCAAACTAAAAGGTTTTTCGATAATAAAGAAACTCGTAAATATTTCCAAGAGGGAGATATCATTCTAAGGTGGGATGAGTTGAAGAATCGACCTAGAAGGCACACCAAGTTTGATAGCATGTGGATTGGACCATTCATTATTTTAGCATGCAAAGAGTATAATGCATACCAGTTTTCCACTATGGAAGGAGATGTGTTGCCTATACCAGTTTTCCACTATGGAAGGAGATGTGTTGCCGATACCAGTTAATGCTATCCACCTCAAGAGTTGCTTTGAGGTATGAACTATGGGCTTACTTTGCACATATGAGATAGGTTTTAGCTTTCAATAAAGTGTTGATGCACTATAGTTTAGAGGTTTACCAGTTTTTTGGGTGTTTTGTTAGCTACTATTTATTGTTTTCTAGTGTGTCTTGCCTCCTGAAGCACATTCATACATGCTATGGTTACCCTATGCCAAGATTTCACATCATGCACAATAGGGAATAGGTCATCCTACTATATACAATGTCAAACCCTCACATGTGACCACCATAACACATACAAGCATGGGGTAAGAGGCATCACAAAACCTCTTTATCACATGTCATATTACCATACACTACATATTTTATGGTCTTCTAATCCCAAGAAATACATGGCGAATGGTAGGCCTTCATGAATACATGCTAAAGAGACTCTGTTTTGTAGGTTTAGTTTTTTTTGTGTTAGTTTTCTAGCTTCCCTAAGTGTTTCTCAAAATACATGTTGTTATTGTAAAGATTCTCCAAGTTTCAGGTTGTCGTTCTAAATTTTTGTGTCTCATAAATCACTCAACATATTAATATATAATTCCATTTGAATGCATACCTATCACTTATGATAGGGGAGTTTTCCCATGCCATAAGCCATAAATTTGCACCTAAATGTATCCCACATTGGTCTGTCTTCAGTCATTCTTTTTCAAAAAAGTTTGAGTTTTGTGCCTAATATAACTCATTTCCCAATAGATACATCTAAGGTTATTGGTCTTCATGTATAGCAGGCATACATACAATAGATGTCACCAAAATGTTACCCAATTTTCACTCTCGATTCAATTCAGGTAGATCCATAGGCATTTCAAAGGGGAAAAGGTACATTCGGATTGTTTTTCTACACTATGTGCTTTCTAGATTGAATGCAATAACTTTGTAGCCAAAAAATAATCATTACATTTGATGAATAAAAGAGAAACAACATTGATATATGATTCATCTAATCTTTACCATATTTTTTCTAAAAATGTAATGTTATTCATCAAAGTATTGTTCAAATAAATTTCTCACACAAGTCGTGAGCATAGCCTATTCTATCTTTCATGAGAGAATAAATAGAAATTAATGATAAAGATAGGAAGAAAGAGGTCAAGGTAACCAGTCATTTCCTGGGGCTTGACTAGCTAAGAAGAGGTCTGAGTCTTAGTAGTTGTCCTGTTGACCTTTTTTTTCCTTGCAAAGGATCTAAGCAATGCCTGGACAACTAAACTACTTACATTTCTACCTTTAACATAAAAATCCATCTTACTTGCACAAAAGACAAAAATAAATAATATCATCATTTCAAGTCAAAAAAAAAATTTATTTTCTAACTTGTTTGCTTCATGTACAGGTACAGGGGTTTATGCATTCACACCATGTGGGGTCAAATGGGCTCCCACAAGGGTTGATCCAAGCACGATGTGAATTAACAGAGAGTCAAGACAAACCTGAAGTCATAAATAATTTCATGAATCATCATCAAGGGAATAAAATGCTTTGCTGCAGGATGTGAGTTTAGGACAGATTAAAGAAATGAATGGAAAGATAGAGGCTTTCAAGCTAAGTAAGGCATTGAATATCATAGAAAATTATAGAAAATTTGGTGCACAATGATAGTTGAGGCAGTGATCCATTTAGAATCAATGAACAATGTTATTGTATACATCAATGATGATGTTGGTAAAACAGTGTCAATACTTTTATTAATGCTAAGATAATGGCATTTTCAAGAAAAAGAATATGCATTGTAGCAACAATATTTCAATAGTGGTGTTTCTATTGTGATTAGAAAAACAATGGTCATCTTACTAAAGGATGTACTAAAGAGAGATGTTTCAATAAAAGTCATTTTTGGGTTACAAAGCATAAACATAAATGAGAAATCATGTTATCAAACTCAAATGTTGTTAGTATGAAGGGTATTAAAGGAAACAAACTAAGTCTTGTAGAAGTACTAAGGGTATTCAAGAAACAAATCATGAGTTTAAAAGACTAGGAATGCAGTGATCTCAGTCAAAGAACAATATGTGACACAATAGTGACGAAAGAGGAACAATGAAAGGGATATTTATGTATTGGTTTGAAACAATGCCTCATGAAGTCATAGACTATTTTAATAGCAACAAGTTACAAGGTAAAATGTGAACACCAGTGAAATTTCATAATAGAGATATGTCTACAAGTAAAAGGGTAGACTAAATGCAAAGTGCGAAGGGTGTCAGAGAAACATTAATGTTGCATCATTATTATCAGTAAGATGGAAGAAGTCCTTACAAGATCAATTGACAATGATAGTGAATATAAAAGATCTTGATGAGAGTAAAACTCTATATTTTTGAGATATCTATTTTTCACATTGTTGAAATGAAGAGTCATGACAATGAGAAAAGAATATGACCATTGACATATAATACCAATGCAGGTGTGCTCACTGTTTTCAACAAAAGAGGAGATCACTATCATAGTCAAGTATAGGTTGTTATAGTAGTCAAATGAAATAAACAATCCCTGCTGGAAGTAAAAAAGGCCTCAGAGTTGTCAATGTGAGCACTGATGAGGTTACAAATGAATGAATCAAGGATTGAAATTAAATGATCAAACAAAAATCAACAAGGAAACACTTAGTTTTATATATTGAACATCAAGTTGCACAATTTTCAGAGATAGTTGACAGTGATATTAAGAGGTCAAATCTCATAAATAAGTTGGAGGTGAAAGATTATCTTTTTCATTTTAAGGTCAAAGACAATAGTATCAAAGTTAAATACCTTTCAAACAACATGAAGACAATAATGTTTGAGTGCATTATGCAGTATAAAGATACAAGATGGTCAAAATCAAATGTCACATACCTTTTTTTTAATCCAAGCTATCATATATGAGAAGGATGACATGGCAGTTTTGCTAAAGGATGAAAGATATTTTCTTTTTCCACCAACCTAGCCACCTGCAGTAATGGTTGTTCTGGAGTCTTCAGAAGACCAGCCATCAACATTAATGCTGCATCCAGAAGTCTTCATCCACCACTCCCTTTCTACATGAAAGGAAATAAAGACGATGACAACACACAGAGAAAGGAGGAGAAGGTGGATAGTTTTTAAGTTAAGGCATTGTTGTATAAAGAGGGGAGGAGCCACAGGAAAGGGAGGTGAAAAAAAAGGAAGGAAAATCACAGTTGAAAAGGAGGTGGAGATCTGGAAGGGAAATATGCAAGGAGTAAGCAGACTACTAGGTTCCACTTCTTGTTTCTTTTAAAATCCATTTTTCCTTTCAAAATCTACTAGTTTCTATTCATCGATGGGTAATTAGATATTTAAAATAGGCATGTCTTGTAATCCTGGGAACAATTTGAATTTAAGAAACCATCAAACTATTATTTCTTATCTATTACAGAAGCCATTTTTTTTGGTTTCATTTCCTTGTTCCCCCTCTCGCGCAATGTTTCAATTGCATAATGTTTAATTTTATGTCAGCACATTGCTCCTGCACAATGCTTAGCTTACCTCCTGCGCAGTGGTTATTTACCTTCTAGCTTGTTTAAATTTATTTGGGTCTCACAATCAATATTTTACTTCTCTTGGACTCCACCCTCTGTCTCTTGCTCAACCTTCACCCTTTTTGGAACGTGAAATCCTTAGGGCATAGAGGACTGTCGCACTTTGGATTCATGCTATGGTGAGACTCTTTTCCCATGCATAGCCAGTAGAATCCTCTTGACTTTTTCTTTGTTTTGCTTCTTGTTTCTAGTTTAGAGAAAGGATCATAGCATACTTTGTTAAATAAGTGATCCTCTCCTATGCTTATTTATGCTTTCTTATAGATTCATGTCCAGTAGTGGTTTATTGATAGCATAGAAAGGAGCTTGGGCTTTTTGGATTAAATTAAATACATTTATAATTTGTAGGCTATAAGAAATCATGCGGTGTGAATGCATTGAAAGGAAATATACTTCTTTTAAAAACTTCGTATGGACATAATGAACTTAGCGGTGAAATTGTTTCTCTTCTTTTCTTCATGCCTTTCAGTTTAAAATTTACATGACCAAGCTTTTCTCTTAAAGTTTACAAGGTCATTCTTTACTTTTTCCACCACCTATAATTTGTGTGCTCCATGAATACAGTGGTTACCTTTTCTTTCGAAATAAAGGTTGTATCATTGAAACTGAATATTGATTAGACAAGTTTAAAGCTCCTTTTTCTCCAAGTGAATAATGCCAAACTCTTTTTGAAAGTGTTCTACAGATTCTTTTTTATTTTTATTTGGTATTTAAATGTCACTGTATGTAACTGTCCTGGGATTTTCCTCTTTGGTTATCATTTAATATTGATTTTGACCTGATTAGTAGACTGTAATTCTTCTTGATGAAAATTTCTTTTTTTTTTTAGATGTGAATTCTTGTTTAATGTTCTTATTAAGAATTTCATATTAAATCATTCCCTTATGAGAATTATTTTCTATTGAAGAATTTTTCACTTATTTGGATTTTATTTATAGTATAGTAACTATTAGAAAACTAGCTTCGTTGAAATCAAAACTTGAAAATTATACTTATGTTGTATAGAATTTTGGAGGTTGGGATTTAAAATTTCATTTTTATGTTGAGAAATCTTCTTGTGTTGTATAATTTCTAAGTGAATGGTCATTTTGAAAATGTAAGGAAGGTGTAGGATGTGGAATCCTAGGAAAGGGTAATTATATTGTTCATTACCTACTAGTAGAAATATGACACTTAAATGCTTTGGCCAAAGCTATGGAAACACATGTTTTCTTAAATGTGTTGAGTATTTATGTTTCATCTTCCTGAAGTTTGTGAATAGAATCTATTTAGAAACTTGTGGAAAGTAGTTAGAAATCACAGACACACTAGATTCCTTCCGATCCATCAATGCTGAGAGATAGACTTCTTGGGAAGGGTTGATGTGCTCTTCATTTCAGGATGAGCCCTGGGGGAGCTAACCACTCTGTGGTTGAGTGGAATAAACCCCTGAACCACACTCTTGTCTCGAGATTTGTAGATGGACAGGTGTCTGATGGCTTAGGAGACCAGAGTATGGAGATGGACAGTTGTCCGATGGCATTCCTGTTATTATGACCCTATAATTTTGTACATAATATATGTAATTGTGTTATAATCTATTTATGATGTAAGGTGCATGACAAGTTAGTCGGCATTCTGAAATTGAACATTGTAATTTTACTGATTATGGAAATGTTATAGTTTCGACTGAATGATCGATTACTTTTTAAAATATTACCTTTTGTGTTATGTCAAATAATTGAAATGAAATATAATTTGGTATTCATGAATAATTGTTGTCTTGATCTTTTTGGTCAATTAGTCTTTAGCGTTGACCAACTATGACTATGGAATCGACATAAGAGAAATTTGTCTTTTTATGCTTATGTGGCATTTGTGGTTTTTTCGATCTTTACATGTGGTATCAAAGCTATGTTTAAACACTAGGACCTTGGTATATTGTTGCTAAGTTGCGTACTTATGCCTGGTGCAGCAGTTAATTTGAGACCATGGATACTAGGAACAATAAGTGGGCTAATTCTAGCAATGATCTAAATGGTGAATCTAATCAGAGGTTGGATCAAATCTTGTCTCTCTTACAATAGCAGGGTGATCATATGGATCACCTAGAGCAAGATTTGAGAGGTAGACAAAATGATGAGGATATAAGGAAGAGGTAAGAAGATATGGGGATAGAAACTCAATGAAAACAAGAGGAAGATTTGAGGCTGGAAGCTCAGCATAAGCAGGAGGAAAACCTGAGATTGGAAGCTCAGAGGAAAGAAGAGGAGGATAAAAGGAATGAAGAGCTATTGAAATGAAATGCTGATTTGAGGGCTATAGCAGTACCTACTAATAGGGAAAAAAATAGCAGAGGAACTGAGTAGAGACCTAAAGAAGGTTGTGCCTCCTACCTTTAATGGTAAGACCATTGGTGATGAGGTTGAAGCATGGATTGTATCCATGGAAAAGTACTTTCACATTCACAATCTTTCTAGCAAATCTAGAGCGATGTGGGGTGCTTTTCAGTTGATTGGTGAAGTTGGTACTTGGCAGAACAATGAGATGGCAGAAAAGAGGATGTAGCCTGGTGAGATCACTTGGGAGTATTTTCTTGTACTCTTTCGTAAGAGATGGTTACCACAATTATACTATGATCGGAAAGTAGCTGACTTCTAGAACCTAATACAAGGACTATTATCTGTTACTCAGTATCATGAGAGGTTTTGTCTCTTGGTTAAGTATGTACCTTAGTATCAGCAAGATGAGCGGTTTAGAACCCACAAATTTATTCTTGGACTACGTCCAAAGATAGGATCTGAGGTCGACATGCATGAACCTGAAACTATGGACTTTTCTTTCAGGAAGACATTAAGGCATGAGCAAAAGCTACAACAAATATTACAGCGAGGGGTAGTCAAAGAACTAATACCTCTCAAGGATTCAAGAGGAAATTCTAGGACAATCAACCTAGGGATACTAGACAACAACAGGTTCAAAATGTGAGAGGTAAAGGTCGAGGAAATGTAGGCAGGAACACCAATAACAATAATGGTGCTCAATATTAGAATAGAGGTGCCAACCAGAATGGTAATAAGAGAAATGACAATGGGAGGAACAGGTCTGAGGGTAGGAAAGGACCAGTGGGTGGTTTCTTCACTTGTGGAGGTGACCATTATGCCAGTTCATGCCCTCAGCATACAAATCATAGAGATGGGAAGGGTCCCCAGACCCAACATCTGATTCATGCAGTGTTGACTGTAGGCAAGCCAACTTTCAGGCTACTCCAATCCAGATGGCCGATAAGCTCTTTGGCCAAAATGTTTCTATTTTGATTGATACTGGAGCTACAGAATGTTTCATAGATCCTAGAGTTGTTTCTCGTTTACCTGTTAGACCTAGATTTTTTTCTTAACCATGGATGGTAGAATATGGAAATAGGGCAAAGCGTAAGGTTGAGCAATGTTTGGCTTGCAGTGAGATAGAACTTCCAACTTTTCAGATGCAAGTAAATCTTTATGTAGCCCCATTAGGTTCCTATGATGTCATTTTGGGCATCAATTGGTTGACTGAACATAAGACATTAGTAAACTGTAAGGACAAGTCACTTGAATGTCTTGATGATTCAGGTAACCTAGCAGTACTTTTGGGTGAGAAAAGACCCTTTGAGATTAGATAGATTTCTCCCATGCAATTGAAAAAGGCAAAGAGGAAGGGGTGCATGATGTATGTGGCTTATGTCAAAGACTTTGACACTCCTCCTATCTTAGAAGATAATCCTATCTTGTAGGAGTTCCAGGATGTGTTTCCAGAGGATTTACCTGAGTTACCTCCGAAGAAGGAATTTGACTTCTCTATTGATGTAATTCCTAGAACCGAGCCTCAACCCAAGGCTCCTTATCATATGACCACCATGGAAATGTATGAGTTGAAGACTCAGTTGATGGAACTCTTGGATAAAGGGTTCATTCTCCCTAGTGTGTCACCATGGGGAGCTCCAGTTATCTTCGTAAAGAAGAAGGATGGTACCTTGCGGTTATGCATAGATTATAGAATGCTTACCAAGGTAACTATCAAGAACAGGTATCCACTTCCATGAATAGATGAACTATTTGATTAGATGAAGAGAGCAACTGTGTTCTCTAAAATTGGTTTGCAATATGGATATCATCAACTCTGAATCAAAGAAGAAGATATACCCAAAACCGCTTTCAGGACAAGGTATGGATATTATGAATTTGTCATCTTACCTTTTGGCTTGACCAATACGCCATTAGCATTTATGAACTTGATGAATAGTGTGTTCAGAGATTGTCTGGATAAGTTTGTAGAGATATTAATTGATGACATTTTGATCTACTCAAAAAACATGGAAGAGCATGAGGAGCATTTGTGAATAGTCTTACAACGAGTTGAAGGTAAGAAGCTTTATGGGAAGCTATCTAAGTGTTCATTCTATTAGAAGGAGATTCCTTATTTGAGTCACATCATCTCTACAGATGGAATTGCAATAGACCCTACAAAGATTAAAGTCATTCTTGAGTGGCTAGCTCCACAAAATGTGAGTGAAGTTAGAAGCTTCATGGGACTCGCAGGTTATTACAGGAAGTTTGTGGAGGGATTCTCCAAGATTGCAACACCTATTACATCCCTTCAGAGGAAAGGGAAAATATATGAGTGGAATGATACTTGTGAACAAGCTTTCTAGTTATTGAAACATAAACTCACATCTGCTCCTATTTTGATTATACCTGACTCGAATGGGAAATTCATAGTAATCACAGATGCTTCAGGGGAAGGTCTCAGAGGTGTACTTATGTAGGATGGTAGAGTAGTTTCTTATGAGTCATGAAAGTTAAAGTAGTATGAGGTTAATTATGCACCTCATGATTTAGAATTGGTGGCGATTATGCATGCTTTAGTAATGTGGAGACATTACCTTTTGGGTAAGTCATTTGAGTTGAAAATGGATCACATGGGACTTAGGTATATCTTTCCTAATCTCAATGTGAGACAAAGACGTTGGTTGGAGTTTTTGAGTGAGTATGACTTTGGCATTGAGTATATTAAGGGCAAGGAGAATAGAGTGGCAGATGCTCTTAGTAGGAGAAGACACATCACAGCTATCTCTACTTCTAGGAAACATTTGAAGGATCACGTATTGCAGGAGATTTCAAGTGATGATCATTATGAGATGGTCAAGTCAGCCTTGCACATTGATCCATCAGATCACCATTTTGATGGATACACTTTTGATGATGATAGTATTATGAGATACTAGAATAGGATGTACATTCCTGACCGAGAAGAGTTGAGGAAGGTAGTACTTGAAGAGATGCATTGTACTCCATTTGCAGGACATCTAGGGGTAAACAAGATTATTGCCGATTTGAGGCCACTGTACTTTTGGCCAGGTCTTAAGCGTGATGTGATATCTTATGTTGCCCAATGTTTAGAATGCCAGTGAGTTAAGTCTGAGCATGTGCACTCAGCAGGACTTTTATACCCACATGATATTCCAGAATACAAATGGAAAGTCATCAGTATGGATTTTATCCAAGGTTTACCCATGACACGATGCAGGCATGATGTTATCTTGGTAGTAGTTGACAAACTAGCCAAGGTAGCTCATTTCATTCCAGGGAGTTTGAAAGATGGATCCTTGGCTTTGGCCAAGAATTTTATTTAGGATATTTTTAGATTGCATGGTGTACCAAAGACCATTATATCTAACAGAGATACACAGATGACATCAAGGTTTTGGAAAACCTTGAATGCTTCCTTGGGTACATGGCTGAATTTTAGCACAGCCCATCATCCTCAAATGGATGGGCAGACTGAGAGAGTAAATTAAGTTGTAGAAGATTTACTTCAGATGTATTACATGGATCAACAATACAAGTGGTAAGAGTATCTTCCATTGGTAGATTTTTCCTATAACAACTCTCACCATGCTTCATTGGGAATGGCACCATTTGAGGCACTATATGGCTGGAAGTGCCGCACTCCTATCAGTTGGGATAGAGTAGAAGACAGGATCATTATTGGTCCTAAATTATTGAGAGAGATGGAAGAACATATGACTCTGTTTCGTTCTCGATTGAAAGAAGCAGTGGATCGTCAGAAGAGTTATGCGGATAGGAACCACACTTTTAGGCAGTTCCAAGAAGGGGACAAAGTGTTCTTTCATGTGAGACCACATAAGAACTCTATTTCTTTTGGTAAGTCATCAAAGCTTGTACCGAGATATGTGGGTCCATTTGATGTTTCATAGATTATCAACCCCGTTGCTTATAGACTTGCTTTACCGCCCGCTCTAGCCCGAATCCATAATGTGTTTCATGTTTCCTTATTGAAACCCTATCATCCAAATGCATCTCATATCCTTGATTGATGTGCATTGCAGGTGAAGGATCTGGGGGTGGTGCTAGTGGAGCCTACCTACCTCGTTGATTAGCGTACCACCAGGGTGCATGATAGAGATGTGTTGCAGTATAAGGTTCAATGGAACCAATTCTCTATTGACACTGCTACTTGGGAGGATGCGGAAGACATGCACAAATCTTTTTTGCAAATTTTTTATTAGACTTATATATGTCCTTACTTTTAGTTACTCATGTTATATGCTTAGACATTGCTACTATTATGTGTTTCTCATTAGACATCGGACTGTCATAACTGATTTTATACTCTTTTTTTGGACTCATAGCGACAGTTTGGACTTTGCAGACTTGGTTGGATACTGGTTATATTAGACAGGCTAGACAATATTATGGATATTGTGGAAGTAAATATGTTATCATGTGATTTACATTGCTTTGATGTTGTCTGGAATAAATAATGTCACAAAATGATATTATGATTTTATGTGAATTATATGATCTTATATTTTGATGTTGACTTGAATTATATAATGATGTATGATGATGTAATGACTTAACGTGGAATATATGCTAAATTATGGATGATTAATGGTAATCTTTGCAATGGAGGTTAATTATTTTCATTCTAGATTTGTGGACTAACCTATTGATGATCAATCTAGTGGTTTGATGGATATGATAGGATTGAAGGCAGGGGTGTGTTTCAGAAAGAGAAGTTTATCTTCTCGATAATGGTTGATCAAAAAAATCTGGGTTTTCACACACTTCGTAGTATTTTATTTTTATACTTGCTATAGATAAATAAATTTTTATTTATAAAATCTATCTCAAATGGTAAATGCATGGTGTGTGTGGAGATTTAAAATTTGATTAGAATATGATATAAGTAAGTTTTAAACTTGTTAATGCTATGATAAAATTTGAATGCGGGTACATGCATTATCATGAACTATGGAACTAGAATTATTAACCATGTCAATATAATTTTCTTGATTTTATTGGATATTATTGCATTTTGATCGATTCATCATGGACAATGAACTTATTAAGGGGAGAAGGATGTCCCATACCTTTTTTATATCCAAGCTATTGTATATGAGAAGGATGACGTGGTACTTTTAATAAAGGATGAAAGATTTTTTTTTCTACCAACCCAGCCGCCTGTAGTAATGGTTGTTCTGGAATCTTCAAAAGACCAGCCATCAGCATTAATGTTGCATCTAGAATTCTTCATCCATCACTACCTTTCTAGATGAAAGGAAATGAAGACGATGACAATGCGGAGAGAAAGGAGGAGAAGGTGGATAGTTTTTAAGATAAGGCATCGTTGTATAAAGAGAGGAGCCGCAGAAAAGGGAGGTGAAAAAAAAGGAAGGAAAATCACAGTTGAAAGGGAGGTGGAGATCTAGAAGGGAAATACGCAAGGAGTAAGCAGACTACTAGGTTCCACTTCTTGTTTCTTTTAAAATCCATTTTTCCTTGCAAAATCTACTAGTTTCTATTTATCGATGGGTAATTAAATATTTAAAATAGGCATGTCTTGTAATCCTGGGAATAATTTGAGTTTAGGAAACCATCAAACTATTATTTCTTATCTGTTATAGAAGCCATTTTTTTTGGTTTCATTTCCTTGTTCCCCCTCCCACGCAATTTTTCAGTTGCACGATGTTTAATTTTATTTTAGCACACTGCTCTTGCGCAATGCTTAGCTTACCTCCTGCGCAGTGGTTATTTTCCTTCTAGCTTGTTTAAATTTATTTGGGTCTCACAACAGATATTTTACTTCTCTTGGACTCCACCCTCTGTCTCTTTCTCGACCTTCACCCTTTCTGGAACCAGAAATCCTTAGGGGATAGAGGATTGTCGCACTTTGGAGTCACGCTATGGTGAAACTCTTTTCCCCATGCATAGCCAGTAGAATCCTCTTGACATCCTCTTTGTTTTTCTTCTTGTTTCTAGTTTAGAGAAAGGATCACAGCATACTTTGTTAAAGAAGTGATCCTCTCATGTGCTTATTTATGCTTTTTTATAGATTCATGTCCAGTAGTGGTTTATTGATAGCATAGAAAGGAGCTTGGGCTTTTGGGATTAAATTAAATACATTTATAATTTGTAGGCTATAATAAATCATGCTGTGTGATTGCATTGAAAGGAAATCCGCTTCTTTTAAAAACTTCGTATGGACATAATGAACTTAACAGTGAAATTGTTTCTCTTCCTTTCTTCATGTCTTTCGGTTTAAAATTTACAGGGCCAGTCTTTTGTCTTAAAGTTTACAAGGCCATTCTTTACTTTTGCCGCCACCTATAAGTTGTGTGCTCCATGAATACAGTGGTTACCTTTTCTTTCGAAATAAAGGTTGTATCATTGAAACTGAATATTGATTAGACAAGTTTAAAGCCCCTTTTTCTCCAAGTGAATAATGCCAAACTCTTTTTGGAAGTGTTCTACAGATTCTTTTTTATTTTTATTTGGTATTTAAATGTCACTGTATGTAACCATCCCGGGCTTTTCCTCTTCGGTTATCAATTAATATTGATTTTGACCAGATTAGTAGACTGTAATTCTTCTTGATGAAAATTTCTTTTTTTTTACATGTGAATTATTCTTTAATGTTCTTATTAATAATTTCATATTAAATCATTCCCTTATGAGGATTATTTTCTATTGAAGAATTTTTCACTTATTTGGATTTTATTTATAGTATAGTAACTGTTAGAAAACCAGCTTCGTTGAAATCAAAACTTGAAAATTATAATTTTGTTGTATAGAATTTTGGAGGTTGGGATTTAAAATTTCATTTTTATATTGATAAATCTTCTTGTGTTGTATAATTTCTAAGTGAATGGTCATTTTGAAAATGTAAGGAAGGTGTAGGATGTGGAATCCCAGGAAAGGGTAATTATATTGTTCATTACGTACCAGTAGAAATCTGGCACTTAAATGCTTTGGCCAAAGCTATGGAAACACATGTTTTCTTAAATGTGTTGAGTATTTATGTTTCATCTTCCTGAAATCTATGAATAGAATCTATTTAGAAACTTGTGGAAAGTAGTTAGAAATCACAGACACACCAGATTCCTTCTAATCCATCAATGTCAAGAGATAGACTTCTTGGGGAGGGTCGGTGTGCTCTTCATTTCAGGATGAGCCCTCGGGGAGCTAACCACTCCATTGTTGGGTGGATCAAACCCCTGAACCACATTCCAGTCTCAAGATTTGCAGATGGACAGGTGTCCGATGGCTTAGGAGACCGGAGTATGCAGATGGATAGTTGTCTGATGGCATTCATGTTATTATGACCCTATAATTTTGTACATAATGTATGTAATTGTGTTATAATCTATTTATGATGTAAGGTGCACGACAAGTTAGTCGGCATTCTAAAATTGAACATTGTAATTTTACTGATTATGGAAATGTTATAGTTTTGACAGAATGGTCGATTACTTTTGAAAATATTACCTTTTGTGTTATGTCAAATAATTGAAATGAAATGGAATTTGGTATTCATGAATATTTTTTGTCTTGATCTTTTTGGTTGATTAGTCTTTAGCGTTGACCGACTATGACTATGGAATCAACATAAGAGAAATTTGTCTTTTTATGCTTATGTGGCGTTTATGGTTTTTTTCGGTATTTACATCAAATCAAATTCATCATTAGAGAATCAAAATTAAAATGGGAACCATGGCATAGTAGAACAACTACATCATTGCAACAAACAATGGTCAAGAGACAATCAGTTTTGAGCTCATGGTATTTGGGTAGCTATTTACTAGATTTCAAGAAGAACCAACATCTTACTAAGGATAGTAGAAAAGATTGCATGCTGGATGATTTGCATTGTCAAAGGTACATGCATATCAATTTTAATCAAGATCTCAAAAATTTATAACTACAACATTGAATAAAGCAAGGGTACAGGGTTTTTTGTTTTTACATGAGTTACCAAGAGAGAATCATGGACCAAGTAAAGTGACCCAGATGCATTTGCATAAATCCCAAGTCAAGAAAGGGCCAAACCCTCAAAAATCCATAAAAGTTTCACCAGTGGCGACATAAATCTTCAAGGTTACTTGTGCAAATTGTGGTATGTCGTGAAGAGTTTCAAAGACATGGAAGAAAGCACATTTTTTAGAGTAGGACCATGGGTGATAATTTAAGGTGTAGTAGGAGATTTAAGGGAAAAAGAGGTTTGCATAAGCATTCTTCTTCACAAATATGGAACCCACGACCTCATTAAAATGCAAATTCCTAGTTTTCCACCTCAAACAAGAACATCAAGAAATGACTACAGGATTCCAAGGATGAAGCCCTGACCTTTTTCATTATGTGTAGCCACATAATTAGTGCAGATTTGGAGATACCTGGTAGGAGTCATGACCATAAGGAGGTAAAGGTGTCTCAGAGAAAGCAAGTCTACAAAAAATTGTCGCATGTGCCTCAAACTTCACATTTTCTTTTAAAACTTGAATGAAGAAGCATTGGGATTTCTTTTAAATAACAAATCAAAGGGAAAATGCCATTCTGTGTTGCAAAGAATATGAAAAAGTGCAGTCAGTCTTGCTAAACAATAATAGTATTACGCAACAACATACATAGTAAGCTTCCAAGTTAAAGCAGTAGAGCTCAGTTTTAATGGTGAATGTGCAGCATAAAGTCCAGAAAAACCATTTTTTCCTCCATACATGTAAGAGAAGTACTCGAATCTGCAGGAAATGGATGAAAATACTCCAAATTTTCCAAAAGAAATATCATTCACGGTATCGCGGGTGGGCCGAAGATGTGTTTCCTCCATGGAAGTGGCTTAGGGTTTCTAAACCTCCCAGCATTCAAAGAAAAAGATCAAAATGATGTGAAGTATTTTATAGTTCAGCTTTATGTCGCCCTTAGACATATTGCAATATGTTTTAAAGTTCGCGGCCATGCCATTGTAATGGCATTTAAATAATTGTATTATTATGTTAATTTACAATATAATCATATATTTCCTTAATATATGATTATATTATTAAGTAAAATAATATTTTTATTATCTTATTATTGTTTTCCTTGAGAAAAACTTTATAATTTAATAGTTATTAATTGATGCATTTTATAAATCAATTAATAAATATTAAAATATTTTTGAGGAAAATCAATAATAGTGAAAGTTTGGAGAGATGGGGGTGTTTTAATAACCTTAAAGACTTCTTCTTGGAATTTATAACCATTTGGAGACATAAGGAGAGCATCTTGGAATCTTGGAGTGCTTTAGAAAAGGTTGGAGAACTTTTAGGAAGTTTTTTTAGTTGAGACTTATTCTTGGTTGTTGAGGAGGATTTATGAGTTTTTTTAAGTGTTTTTAGGCTTGTTTAAATCACACATGAGGTTCCTTTATAATTGTGGAGACCTTTTCCATCTAGTTTTCCTTATTTCATGGCTTCCAGACCCCTTTTTGGAGCCTTTTTCTAGCATCTGGCCCTTGGTGGTTGAGGAATTTGGTACTAAGAGAGTTTTGGGCTCATTTGGAGAGTTAGTTTTGATTATGAAGAGGAGAATGTTTTGGAAAATTTATGTCCTTGAGGTATTTTTTCATATGTTTGTAACTCATTTTTGAAACACAATATATAGTGACCTAGTCTTTGGAGCATAATATTACCTGAGTTGTTTTTAGTCTTCTTTTTTCTGCATATTTGAACACACTATAGGTGATTGATACAGATAATTTTGTGAATGTTGTCATTCCTTATTGTCTTGTCTCATATGAATACCTATTTGAAGGAGTGTATGTTTTTTTCCAGGTTGTAATTTTTCTTTATGCCTTGAAACTGTTAAGTGAGAAGTTTATTTTCCCTAATAGTCTCATTCAGGACCTTACTATGAAACATTTATGCAAGCCTATAAAAAAAATTTGTACTTTCCCTTAAGTCAGATAATACTAAACCAACACTTAGTCACTTATGGTTGTGATTCATAACAGTCTGGTGCATCACCTAGTAAGATAGAAAATCTACATTTTATGTCATTTTCGGTTCTTTCCTGCATCTTCTCTCCTTTTTCCTTCCAAAGTCTAGTTTAGTTTTGAGTTAAATAGGTGATTATCCAATAGGAACCGTCCTAGAATCCAAAGGTTTCATTTCAAGTACTCCATATCCCACATGAAAAAGTGAAATCCCATGTTATACAGTATTATTAAGATTTAGAGTTTAATAGGGTGCAAAATTTGGTGCATAACAGTTAGCTAAGAGAACATGGACCAAAGGTTGATGGTAGGTAAATTTGATGAGTATGAAAACATGAAGCACATTCAGTATTGGAATAGGGCTTGGGATATGAACCATCCCTCCCTTAGCCTCATTTATTTTGAAAATTGGAGTGTACTACATTCTCAATTATCTAGGGAAGAAGGATTACCACATGTTACCCCCATTAGTTAAGAAATTGCTAAGGCCAAAGGCAGAGATGCCTAATGGGTTAATTGAACACAATTTGGGTGACTCTTTCTATTTTGATAACATCACTTTGATAAGAATTTATGGGTTTCCTTAGCCACCTCATTTGATGTCATTGTTTGTTCCTGTTAAGGCCAAAGGCAGAGATGCCTAATGGGTTAATTGAACACAATTTGGGTGACTCTTTCTATTTTGATAACATCACTTTGATAAGAATTTATGGGTTGCCTTAGCCACCTCATTTGATGTCATTGTTTGTTCCTGCATGAATTCCTACAATTGAAATTTCTGGAAAATGTTACTTATTGAGAAGGAATACTTGCAACAAAAGAAGAGTGGAACATTCTTGCCTAGGTTTATTTCCATCCATGAAGTCACTTTTGGTAAGAGATCTTTGGATGCATTAAACATTTTCCTTCGGAAATATAAAATAGACACAGGTGTTAGCAAGTTCTTCAATCTTGAAGGCTTTATGGGACTAATATGGCATAAAATGTTGAATAAGAAGGATGTTTACCCACACAAGGCTTTGTATGAAGAGGACATAATCAAAAATTGGAAACATAAACCACAAGTACATTCCATTAGAGAAAAGTGGAAAATTTTGATAAGAGCTAAAAATTTGAGGATTCAGATAGACAACAATTTTCCTGGCTTCTGCTCTAATCTGCATCCCATCAACAGGATACAAATGATGATGAAAAATAATGACAAGTTAGTTAGAAAGCTGCCACAAATTTAGGAAGAATCATCACAACCACCTTCCTCACAACAAAAAATAACTAGGGGGATTGTAATAAGAGCACAACAACAACAAGATATTGTATCCATACATGGAGCTAGTCTAACACATGATCCCCCACAGAAAAAGAAAAATATTGAACCCCTTGTCAAGTATTATATTCATGAGGAGATCAAAGATAGTGAGGGAGGTGAAGAATTCAATTAACCTACCCAAAAGTTGAGGGAAAATGAATCAAGGACATGGTGACGCAATGGAGTTTTATAAGATTAGCCACTTGGAAAATTTATTGATGAGACAATAATTGTTGCACAACAAATTTTAGAATGTGATGAATTTTTTGAATCTTAGGAATTCATATTTTTCTATTGAAATTAAAAGGAAAATAGATTAAGAAAATAATGGATCAAGAAGGATAGAGGTAAAACCTTGATCAACAAAAATATATTGTACTTTCCACATTTAAAACTTTGTTCCAAATGCAGTAAATTTGTTGGTAGAAGAAGCAATAAATATTGTAATGGAGAGTGATATGATATTGCTTCTTAGTTGGGACCTTAAGTCCTCTTTCATCATAGATAAAATCAAGAACCAAAGTGCTACTATTCTCTCTTCAACTTTTGAATTTGCACAATTCATTAGTGGATAGAGATTTGATCCTCGATCACAAACTTTGGCATTTTGGAAATTGGCCATGACAACCCACAAACCATGTGTAATTGATGTTGGATAAGAAAGGAGAGAGGATGAAATAATAAATATCATAAATAATACTTTAGCAGTTGAGATAGACAGTATGATATTTCATGTGGAAATGATGGACCAAGTAGGGGTAATTGAAAAAGAAAAAAGATTCAAAGATATGCATGGTGATCTCATTGCAATGTCCAAGAAGTGTGATGAAGTGTATAGAAAATGCAGAGCTGAAAGAACAATTGCCACATTATGTAATGCAGCTTCTCCCACCCACTTAGACTAATCACGTTGTTGAGTAAGCTCCAATTCAACCAACAACAGAAAGGAAAAATTTTACCCCAGGATGTATTGAATCAATTGAATGACTATGTTGGAAGGAGAGAGAAACTAGAAGAATGTGTGATTAAAGAAAGTGTTGGCACTTTAATAAAAGACCATGATCACAAAATTAGGAAATTGAAGATAATGTTGGATGTTGCATATTCTATTTTTTTTCTTTAGTGCAATCTGAGAAATTTTTTTATGATTTCATGCATTTATTAAAGCCTTTGTACACTAGATGATCCACCAGAATTTCCTTATTAGAAAGCCTAGAAGTTGTTGCTGAATACAGGGAGGATTTTCCCCTATCATCATGGAGACCAAAAATATAGTTGATATTTTTGTTTCACTATTGTCTTTCTTTGAGGGAAATGAACAATTGATTAAAAATAAGACTCAAACATTCCTAAACCTTGAGCATCCCCTTATCCCAAACATAATGGATAACGATAAAAGTATGAAGAACCTTAAAAATGGAATTAGGAGTTTGATTTAATTTCTCCATTTGTGGAAATATTAATTGTAAGTGATAAGGATATTGGAATTAGTGAGTTCAACAATATCATGGACAAAATGTTCAAATTTGAGATTTATTATAATGAGTTCATCATCTCAAATGTCAGAGCTATAACAAATGTGAAATGGAGGGAAGTTGTTGGACAACTGGAACGGGTATTTAAGGATTTTAATGGACTATTGAGATTGAGGTCTAATATTGGGAATGCTTCATCACAAAGAAGAAGATCAAGTAAAAAGAATAAGTGAAAAGGAGACTCGCAGTTTTGGTTTTTTGTCTTTTTTTGAATTTAGTTACATTTAATATGACAGGCCCACAAGAATACTTCAAGGAAATTAATCATTTATTTTAATGGGAATGTTTAATGTCTTAAATAATCTTATAGATGTGCCACATTGTTAGGAATGAAGCTGGTAATCAACTTGAAGGTGACAAGCTAAGTTTAGTGCCCTTTATTCTTCTTCAACTACCTTTCTTTGCAGGTTCTTAATGTAGTTTGTGAGAGACACATCACAGGATGTTAAACTTCCTTTATGGTTGCAGATATTAGAGTTTTTTTTTTCCTCTGGAACACTTCGGACTAACAGATCTCACAAGCCTTCATGCCTTTCTAGAGATTAGTTAGGAATATAATATTTCTTTGTTGAAATTTGATTCTTGTAAATGAGCTTTAGCTTGTTGCATTCCTTACTATATAAAAGGAATACCAGGGTCATAAAATAATTTTTCAAAAATTTTATCTGATAGGGCATAATAGAATAGTGTTATAAGTTCCTAGGTGTTATGGTTTGATATTTTGAGTTGTACAAGATTTTATGATACAATGACATTGATGAATCAAAAGAACATGTCATGTCATATTGGTGTCTCCAAATTGTACAGAGATATTTTATATCAATAAAACTTAAAGTGTTAATCTTCTTGTATATATGTTTTTATGGATACGTGTCAATTATTTTCAGCTTTCTTTCCAATTTATGTATGCTCTCTTATTCTACTATTGTATGCTTGTAAATAGAAATTTGAAAATTGCAATTGTATATCAATATTAAATGACATTGATAGAAACACAAAATATTATCAACCAAATTTATGATTTTTTAATATGAACAATGAAATACAACAAGTTTAATAAATACCTAGTAATTGCAAGTGTTAAATCTCTTAAACTTTCAAAACTATCTCGTCGTCGCCGTCGTCATCATCATCATCATCATCATCATCATCATCATCATCATCATCATCATCATCATCATCAAATTCAGAGCTTCCTTGATTCTTCTCTGTATTTTCTTCACTTTGCATACATCTACTTAACTATATCTCAAAACTACCTATACATGTGTCATTGTCATTCATTTTGTCATTGAATTGTCCCACTTTGGTTTGAAGTGTTTCTCAACCCTCTTCTTTCACATTTGGACTTCCAGATTATTAGTGCCCTTTCATAAGGAATTTTTTTGACATTATACTTAGATATATACAACCTCAAGAAATTTTCCAAATTCTTGTCAAGTTTGTTTCTTATATTTGATTTCAAGAACCCCCAAAGTATTGAAAACTCTCTCATCCTCCACTAAACTCAATATCATGTTTTGACATAAATTGACAAGTTTGAAAAATTCTAATATTGAATCACACAAAATTTCTCTCTAACCTAGAATTGTTCAAAGATTTGTTATTGATCCCTCTTGGTGGGGGCTCTCCATTTTTTTATTTTTCCCTCATAATTATTGCAAAACATGTTGATTTCTCTTTAAGAATAGTTTCATTTAAAATTCTATCTATAGTTTTTCCATTGAGTTGTACAAATTTGCAAAATTGGCCTATCAAAGTCATTAGCTTCTGACGATAGTTAGCTGTATTATTGTGTTCCCAATATTGAGGTAGCACAAAAGACATGGCTTCAAGTAAATCCACATAAGGGAATCATTTTCTAATCTCCAAGGAAATGAATAGGTGATATTCTTTAGAGAAGCAATTATAGACTCAACAATCTTGCTAAAGTATTCCCTTATAACACTTACTCCTTTCTTTTTAGGACTCTTTCCTAGTTTTGTGACTATGGAAAGGTAGTGCATTGGTATCTCAAATCCGCGTACACTAACACATAACTCCATGTTTGTACTTATATGTAAAAAATATCAGGATTGTTCAAAATTTGTCAGTATCTACCGCCTAACAATTTTTTCATCAAATAATGTTAGTTGAGATTGATAGAGATTATTGAGAGTCATACACATCAGTTTATGTAGATTAGTATATTTTGCAATATACATAGCTTTTTCTTGGGATTTTTTTGCAAGAAGGTTCATTTCCTCTAGCATTGGGAGAAGACTTGATAAAGTTAGGATTATCTCTATATCACATAACCTATGAAGAAGGTCAAGAGCTTTGTCTACTATGTGGAAATTCTCGTACATTACTCCAATCAAGGATCAATATTTTGAATAAAATTAATGTGTTGGTCCATCCAAGGAGATCCATCTAGTATCAACATCCATATAAAGCTTGTTCCCATTTTTATTCCATCAGAAACATTTTAAAATTCCAAAAATCATTTGGGACTTTGATAGAAGTGTGAGTAGAGATCTTTGACTAAATCTTCAACATTTTTTACTAGAGGATACTTGCTCGCAATTTTATAAACTGGATTCATTCTCTAGATCATGTAGTGAATGACAGCCATGTATAGTGAACAAGAAGTTTGTAGCTTTATCCAAAGATTGTTTCTATGACCTTGCATTACTGAAGCTCTATCCACTCCTACACATACTAACTTTTTGGAAATTTTTAATTCATATATACCTCTATATTTAATTAAAGGACTCTTAACTATTTGAAATAGATTTTTTTCGTTGTCACACTCTCCTTCATTTTAGTAACACATAGTAGATGAGGTTGTCAAAAATGATTTTATACAATATAAACATGTGTGAATACCAAAGACATATTATCTATTTCCATAACTTCATGTAAAGACAACGTAATATGGTTTGACTCTCTTATTTTTTTCCTTTATATTTTGTTTTTCAACCTCAACAAGACAACTTGCCCATTCACATGATGAACTATAACTGATTGAATGTTTGAAGATGTTAAGTTGATGATCACCAAGCTATAGAAAGTTAATGCAAGACATTAAATCAATTAATGTATTGTATTGTCATTGATGTCAACTTGATATACTTTGATTGGTTATATACATATTTTCAAAGACTTCAAAGAACCAAAGAGATAAAAATTTATGTTATCAGTAATGCATACAAGTTTAGTATACACCAAGTGACAAAAAACATGGATGGACAGTGCACATCGATAGATAGAGAACCCCAAGAAGAGTCACAGTGATACCTAAGCAAGAATTACCAAGCAAAACCTAAGTGATACCCGAGCAAAACTAAAAGTTACAGTGTTTCCCAACAAAGAGACAACCCTAACGGATAGAGATGCCTGAGGACAACTGAAGTCAAGACTGAGCAAATAAGGAGTTAAACACCGATCAGAACTGAAGTTCAAAAATGACAAAAGACTTAGCTGGAAGGAGCTAAACATGGAGTTAATTGATTGATTACATTGTTTTCATCGACCAGTTAAAAGATAGAGATAAGCTAGAGATTTAAAGCTATTTTTATTCCATTTGTCAAGAATAAATCTATGGGATTAAAAAAACCAAGCTTTAAAGAAAGAATGGTGAGATTTGTGGATCACGTAAAGAACAAGAAAGACAAGGACTTAGAAATGGTGAAATCATGTCTATAAAAGAGACAAGCTAATTAATTATGAATAGAAGAGGATGTTGAAGAGAATACTGGTGAAGATAAGAAGTCTTCATATAGACCTAATCAAATAAGCTGAAGAATAGAGATAAAGATTTCTATAGACACCGAGCACCAGAGAAAAATAGCATTCACCGAGAAGAAAGAAGTGGAGAAAAGGAACATAAGGGAAACATTGATTAGAAAAGTATTATGAGATTACAATAGATCTAAACATCTACAAGATTAAATTGTATTTATGAACAAATCATATACTGATTCAGTTTAACCATTGATTCAGAAAATCTCTTAACAGAGTAGGATTTAACCATCCTTTATATATTGAGATACATCCCAAGGAGTATCAAAAGGTTTTTCATGAAGATAGAATAGTGAATGCCAGATATCAAGTGATAAACTGTTATTTTTAAATCCTCTAACAAGGTTGAACTTAATAGTGTGTTTTTAATCTTTAACAGGGTTGGCTCTTTACCGAGCTCACTTCAGAAGAGTGAAAATTTTGGGTTACCAGTCCCAAGTGGTTTTTCCCCTAACAGGGTTTCCATGTTAAAAATCCATGTGTCAAATGTGTATATGGTTCATTGCTTTGATGTTTTTCTTTACACATTACTAAAACAGGATTGATCAATAAACACTAAGTTATTTACTGTATTTTGGTAAAGGCTAGACTGCTATTCGGTAAAGTTTAATAAAAAGGATAAACAGTATATTCTGAGCAGTAGTTATTTGATAAGATTATTTAAGGGCATACATCTTGTAGGACTAAAGATAACTAGAGGTTTATATTTGTGGTATAAAGTTTTGGGTTAATTTATTGAATTAATTTTTGAGGCCACTGATTCACCCCCCCCTAGTTATTCTAACAATTGGTATCAGAGCTTTCTATGCTTAGAAGGAAGGTTTCAAGACCTAAGCTAAAGATTAAAAGATTAGCAAAAGGGATGTGCCTAAGTTGAATAAATATAAATTTGCATCATGGAAAATCAGGATAAGACTCCACCTATCAGGTATTGGAATTGATGTTACTCAATACTTGGATACTGAATATGTGTTTCCTACTAGACCTCACACACTTGATCAATTGAGAGAAAAGAATGAACATAATTCTATAATAATAGAACTTGTTTCCTCACTCTCTAATGTCAAAACATGCACCACTGCAAAACAAATGTGGGAAAAATTGCATCTAGTACATGGAGGAGATGCAAATGTGCTAAGAGCTAAGGCAGAAATTCTAAGAGAAAAGTTTGATGACCTAAGAATGAAAGAAGGAGAAAATATCACTCAATATAGTTGTAGAATACAAGAGGTAGTTAATGCTATCCGGGGAGTAGGAGGTGTACTTGAAGAAGAAACAGTGGTAAGTAAAATCCTAAGAACCTTACTGCCTGTTTATGCTATTAGAGTATCTGCTATACAAGAAATGAGAGCAATAGAAAATAACAATGTCACTCTAGATAGTTTGGTTGGTAGACTTATTTCATTTGAGATGAATAAATTTGACAATAGTTTCTTACCATCTATTGATTTTGCATTCAAATCTTCTCTAAAGATAATTAAATCAAGTCATAAACACACTATGAGAAATGATAGTGAAAGTGATAGTGATAACCAAGAACTTGATGAAATTGAAGCACTAATGGCTAGAAGATTGTAGAGAGGCAAAGGGAGATACAAAGGTAAATTACCATTGGCATGTTTTAATTGTAAAGAGATTGGACACTTTTCTGCTAGATGTCCTAACAAAATAAAAGAAGAGAGAAACAGTGACAGATCATATGAAAAGAAGTTTGACAGAGGTGATGACAGATATTACCAAAGTAACTGACAATCTAACAGAAGAGACAACCAAAACTACAAGGACAAAGGAAAGAAATCTTATTACCTAGCTGAGAACAAAACTGACAATACCAAAACCGAATATGATGAAGATATTGAGGTGGTATTTGTTTCTATGAAGGATGATTCAAATGAAGAGGAAAGGTATGTTGAAAATGGACTCATATCTAAGGTTAGTAAGCATGATGTCTATATTATTGATAGTGGTTTTACTCACTACATGACTGGAGATAAAGAAAATTTTGAAACTTTTGAATATTATAATGGTGAATCAGTAAGAATGGGTAATGACTCACCTTTTCTGGTTGAAGGTAAAGGAACCATAATGTTGAATAATCTGATCAGATGTGAAAATGCATACAGGGTAAAAGGACTTAACTATAGTCTATTGAGTGCTTCACAGCTAAATAACATAGGACACTGAGTTGCATTTGAGAACAAAAGGAAAAGATCTTTATTGAATTAGGAAGGTTGATCGGCACTGGTGAATAGACAAAATGTAACCTATTCTATCTTGATAATATTAACACCACTTGTTTAATGGCTAGAAACGAAGACATATAGTTGTGGTGGTGCAGGAGCACCTAGGTAAGCTAGTTGTGGAAATGTAAGCTAGGGTTTGCTCTTTTTTTTTTTGGCTTGTAGTGGTTTTAGCTAGACCACTAGGTGAATAAAGGGACCAAGTGTCCTAGTGTGTGAAGTGTTTTTAGGAGGATAGGTCTTGATAGGTCCTTAGTGACCTTTAGGTCCATTTAGGTCCAATTAGGTTTTTTTGGCATTTTGTAACAAAATGAGCCAAGTAGGGGACTAGAGGTCCTATTTGATGGTTTTTCATCAAATTTGGTGGATTGGACAAGTTTGGGCATATTTGGACCAAGTTTGGAGATCAAACTTGAAAGTTGCAAAAAGTTGTCAATGTTGTCATTGACAACATTGACAACTTTTATGACAAGTTTGCATCTTCGGTAGAATTGGTTAGATAACTATCTGAAATTGAAGAATTAGTGTTAGGGTCAACTATATAAGACCATCCTTGAGATGTTTTTCAGGGTTGGCAAGTGAAAGCAATTTTGTGTACGGACTGTGGGAAGCAATTACAGTGACTGTTTATGGTTTTTGATGTGATCGGGTTATTTAATGGATTTAAAGAATTTTTGTAAGATTTTTTTAATGTAATGTAGGTTATTACAGAACTTCTTGTGGTGTTATATTGTGAGATTCAATAGTTTTAGTTGTTTGAATAAAATCTTTCAAATTTAGTCCAGTCACTGGTCTCATTTGAGCATAATTTGTAAATGGGGTCTTAACCCCATTTTCCACCATGGCTTTGGCACGGGCTCTTGGATTATGAGAGTAGACTCCATGTACATTGTGTACATAGAAAGAGGGGCCCAGGAAATGAAGGCGAGCATTTTTAAGGTGATGCCCTAGGCGAGCCAAAGCAGCATGGCTAGGGATCACCAGTGATGGCAGAGCTAGCTAGAGGGATTGAAAGCATCCATAGCTTCAATTAGAGAATGTGGGAAGGTAGGAGAGTAAATGAAGGATCCCAAAACTAGAGGAGGAGTTACTTTGTTAGCCAAGAAATTTCATTTCTTGAGTAGACAGTGCAAAAGCCCTAAAACCCTAAATTTTAGGCATGATTGTAGGGAGGATTGTACAGACACCTCTGAGAGCCAAGACCTAGAAAATCCTTAGCTTCTTGATAAAGGGTATCAGGGTATGAACTTGGTTTTCATACTTTTTTGGAAGATTTAAGAGTTGTTGCAGAAAAGATGCTCAATTAGGCCTAAAGCTTGTAGCCCGATTTTGGTTAAGATTGCCTTGGAATTTGGAACTCGTTTAGGGTTACATATCCAAGAAAGGTTGTGAGGGTTGGAATTTATCCTCTTAACATCCTTGAATCCTACCTTTCCAATTTGGGAATGTTTGGGATCCAATTGGATCAGAAATTGTAGATGGACCAAGAAAGACCAAATTGAGGTCTAGAGAAGAATATGCAGAGCTTGAATTCTATCTCGTTGGTGTGCATTTGTTGAAGAACTTAGGATATTGTGATAAGATAGCTAAGGAGCCTAGGGTTAGACAAAGGACCCTAGTAGGTCATAGAGTGACCTAGGAGAACCGAGAAGAGGTCTCAGAAGAAGCAAGACAAGTGCTACATTAGAGTGGTATCAGAGCAAGTTGAGAAACTTGGGAAGATTGGTTTATGTCAGAAGTGGAATCTTGTGGTTCTACAAAGATGGTGACAAATGTAGAACTAGCCAAGGATATGGAGGAGAAAAAGGATAAAAATAGACTCCTTGAGGATACTTTGGAAGCAATGAGAGTAAAGATGGAATAACTAGTAGATGCTACTAGGAAGAAAGAATATGAAGCAGAATCCAGTAGTAAGGGTAAGAAGAAGATTGAGGAAGAATACTACATTCCTGAACCTAGCCCAGTATTGAATGAAGAACCTTTCTTAAAGGCCATAAAAGCATTAAGTGGCAAAGCTTTGGAAGGGATACCTTTATTCGGAGGAAAGATGGATATTGAGGAGTTATAGACTGGATTGAAGAAATGGAGAATGACTTTGAATGTGAGGGGATAAGTGAAGCCCAAAGGGTTAAAGTGGCCAAGTCTAGACTCGGAGGGTCAACTTTGACTTGGTGGAAATACCTTCAGGATGAGAGGGTAAGCATGGGAAAGCAACTAATAGAAAATTGGAATGCTATGGTAACCAAATTGAAGGAGAGTTATCTTCCAGAGGACTATGAAATAAAACTTAATAGGAATAGACAAAACTTGAAGCAAAAAGACCTAGAAGTGGCCTCATATACCAAGGAATTCCAAAGATTATGTTTAAGGTCTAAATTGTAGGAAGAAGAGACAATAAAAGTGGCTAGGTACTTGGGTGGATTGAAGTGGAACATCCAAGAGGAGATTAGCCTATGGACACCTACCACTATCCAAAAGTCTCATCAATTGGCTATAAAGGTGGAAGAGAAGAATAAGAAGAAAGGGGATTCTAGTTTCAAGAACAATAATAACAATAGAGGTAGAGGAAGAGACCAGAGGGGTCAAAGAGGAGGCTACCAAGGAAGGGGTAGTGAACAAAGGTCCCAAGGAGAAAATAAATTGACAGAGTAGCAGACTGAGAATAGTTCAAGAGGGGGCTATAATAGAGGCAAGGGTAACAATGGTGGTTCTAATAGAGGAAGAGGAGGTAGGAGTGGATCTTACTTCGCCACTATGAAGTGCTACTACTATGGACAACTAGGGCATCCAGCTTACAGATGTCCTGACAAACCTTCTGCATCAAACAATGACAAGAGGGTAACATATGTACATGAGGACACTTCTAGTGTCAAAACTCCAGAGGTAGATCATCTAGACTTAGAGATGGGTGAGAACCTGATGTTTCAAAGGGTCTTAATAAGACAAACAATCAAGGATGAGCCCAAACATAGGAGGGCACTATTTAGAATCAGATGTAAGATCCTTGGTAAAGTATGTAAGGTGATTATTGATTTTGGATCCATAGACAACATAATTTCAGAGGAGGTAGTAGTAAAGCTTAAGCTAGAAAAAATACCCCATGTGAACCCTTATAAGGTGACATGGCTCAACAAAGGCCAGAGTGTCTTGGTCAATGAGAAAACATGGGTAGAATTCTCAATAGTAGGATACAAGGACATATTGCTTTATGACATCCTACCAATGGATGCTTGTCATTTGCTTCTTGGGAGGCCTTGGAAATTTTATAATAGAGCAGTATATGATGGGAAAGAGAACTCCATTACATTCAAGAAAGAAGGAAAGACCTTCAAAATTCTATCTTTATTACAGGATGAGGAACCACAGAATAAAAATCCTAATGTTATGTTATGCAGTGGTAAGGAGTTTGTGAATGACATCAAAGATGATGATGGAGAAGGTTATGCCATTATGTTAAGACCTAAGGAAGAGGAAACACCAGTAAAGGAGCCACTACCAAAGGAAGTACAAGAATTGCTTGAGAAATATAAGGATATTTTGAGTGATGGCACTCCTGCAACCCTACCACCTAAGAGGGTTATAAGTCATCAAATAGACTTTGTGCCAGGGGCATCGTTGCCCAACAAAGTAGCATACAAGTTAACTCCAAATCAGAACTTGGAGGTAGCAAGACAAGTACAAGAGCTCTTGGATCAAGGCTTGATCAAAAAGAGCATTAGCCCTTGTGCAATCCCGGTTGTTCTAAAATCAAAGAAGGGGGGAAATTGGAGATTATGCATAGACTCAAGGGCTATAAATAGGATCACAATAAGGTACAGATTCTCAATCCCAAGAATAGAGGATCTTATGGATTGCCTAGGTGGGTCAATGTACTTCACAAAGCTAGATTTGAAAAGTGGTTATCACCAAATCAGGGTGAAGGAAGGTGATGAATGGAAAATGGCATTCAAGACCATAGATGGGTTATATGGATGGCTTGTGATGCCATTTGGCCTCTCTAATGCTCTGAGCACATTCATGAGGCTCATGAATGAGGTGTTCAAGGATTTCACTAGAAAGTTTGTGGTGGTATATCTTGATCATATACTAATTTTCAATAAAACAATAGAGGAACATATCAAACATGTTGAGGTAGTATTGAAAAGGTTACATGAGGAGAAGTTGGCCATTAACCTTGAGAAGTGTGAGTTCTTTAAACAAGAACTAGTTTACTTGGGCTTTGTAGTGTCCAAGGGGTCTTTGAAGATGGCCAAAGACAAAGTTGTTGAAATCTTGAACTGGCCTCCACCTACCACAGCCATAGAGGTAAGGAGTTTTCATGGCCTTGCCCAATTGTATAGGAAGTTTATTAGGAATTTTAGTGGGATATGTCCACCTTTGATGGATATCATAAAGGGTGGGGTCAAGACTAAGTTCATATGGACAGTAGAAGAAGGGAATGCATTTGAGTTATTGAAGCAACAAGTGGTTACTCAACCAATCCTCCAATTACCAATTTTTGAGAAGTTGTTCACCATTGAGTGTGATGCTAGTGGGTTAGTAGTAGGAGGGGCATTGAGTCAAGAAGGTAGACCTATTTCCTTCTTTAGTGAGAAATTGAATGAGGCTAAGAAGAAATACTCTTCTTATAATTTGGAACTATATGCACTAGTTCAATCATTGAGGAAATGGAGACACTATCTGTTTCCCAAAGAGTTTGTAGTATTCACCAACAATCAGGCTCTTAGTTACATTAACACCCAAGAAAAGTTGAGCAACAGACATTTGAAGTGAATGGAGTACTTACAGGCATTCACTTTCACTATCAAGCACAAGAAGGGTCAACTCAATAAGGTGGCAAATGCCTTAAGCAGGAGGTTGTTGACAGTACAAGAAGTTCACTTGAATAGCATTGGGATTGAAAGTTTTAGAGACCTATACAAATCAGATGAGGATTTTGGTGAGGCCTATAAGGTATGTGTTGATTTTGAGAATCATTTTCATAGCAAGTTCTCTAATTTTAATTTTCATAATGGATTGTTGTTCAAGGGAAATCAGTTATGTGTACCCAAAGGGTCAATGAGGATGAACCTCATCCAAGAAAAACATAATAGTTCTCTAAGTGGTTACTTTGGTAAGGACAAGACCTTGGAATTGGTCCAAAGGTTCTACCATTGGCCAAAATTGGTGAAGGATGTCACCAAGTATGTAGAGCAGTGTGTTGTTTGCATGAGGGAAAAATGAGGAATGAGTAATGCAGGGTTGTATCAGCCTCTACCAGTCCCTAATAGGCCATGGGAGTGTGTAAGTATGGATTTTATTGTGGGATTACCCAAAAATAAACAAGGGTATGATAGCATTTATGTAGTTGTTGATAGATTTAGTAAAATGGGACATTTCATTCCATGCAAAACTACTAATGATGCTAGCCACATAGCATATTTGTTTTTCAAAGAAATAGTAAGGATTCATGTTCTTCCTTTGAGTATAGTCTCTGATAGAGATGTGAAATTTATGAGTCATTTTTGGAGAACTTTGTGGACAAGGCTGGGTACTAACCTATCTTTTGGTTCATCTTACCACCCTCTGACTGATGGCCAAACTGAGGTGGTAAATAGAGTGTTGGGTAACCTTCTGAGGTTCCTAACTAAGGAGTATGGGCAGACTTGGGATGTGGTTATTCCTCAAGCTGGATATGCTTATAATGATAGCAAGAATAGGATGACAGGAAAGAGCCCATTTGAGGTTATTTATGGCATGCACCCTAGAGGTGTTTGTGACCTCAAAGATCTTGGTGAAATGGAATATAGAAGTGTCCATGTAGAGGATATCACCTCTACCATGAAAGACATACAGGACCAAGTAAAGAAGCAGATACAAGACAGTCAACTTGAGCTGAAAGCCAAAGTTGATGAGAAAAGGAGGGATGTTCAGTTTGAAGTGGGTGACTATGTGATGGTCCACTTAAACAAATCCAAACTACAAAAGGGTATCCCTACCAAACTTCAGATGAAAAGGGTGGGACCTTGCAAGATCTTATAAAAATATTGAGCTAATACATATAAGGTGGATTTATCATCAAAATTGAGTATATCTCCATTTTTTAATGTGCAATATTTGATACAGTTCATAGGGAAGATGGATGAGATCATTCCAAATAGTCAGGGGGTCAGTGGTGATGTAGAGTTTGTTGTATTACCTCCAAAGCTTCATATGGTGGCTGAAAAATTTTTAGACTCACGGGTCAGAAAGACCACTAGACACAAAGTCTACATGGAACATTTGATCCAATGGAAAGATAGACCAGAATCAGAAGCCTCATAGATTCTGAACTCGATTTCAAGAAGGTGGGCATCTTAGAGGATCTACTGTCCACAGGAGTGACATAGCTCTTCCTTTTTGGGGGAGTATGGTGCAGGAGCACCTAGGTAGGCTAGTTGTGGAAATGTAACCTACGGTTTTCTCTTTCTTTGTTTTGGGTTGTAGTGGTTCTAACCAGACCACTAGGTGAATAAAGGGACCAAGTGTCCTAGAGTGTGAAGTGTTTGTAGGAGGATAGGTCTTGATAGGTCCTTCGTGACCTTTAGGTCAATTTAGGTCCAATTAGGTATTTTTTTAATTTTGTAACAAAATGAGCCAAGTAAGAGAATAGAGGTCCTATTTGATGGTTTTTCATCAAATTTGGTGGATTGGACAAGTTTGGGCATAGTTGGACCAAGTTTGGAGATCAAACTTGAAAGTTGCAAAAAGTTGTCAATGTTGTCATTGACAACTTTTATAACAAGTTTGCATCTTTGGTAGAATTGGTTAGATAACTGTCTAAAACTGATGAATTAGTGTTAGGGTCAACTATATAAGACCATCCTCGATATGTTTTCAGGGTTGGAAAGTGAAAGCAATTTTGTGTACGGACTGTGGGAAGCAATTACAGTGATTGTTTATGGTTTTTGATGTGATCGGGTTATTTAATGGATTGAAATAAATTTTGTAAGATTTGTTAAATATAATGTAGGTTATTTCAAAACTTCTTATGGTGTTATATCATGAGATTCAATATTTTTAGTTGTTTTAATAAAATCTTTCAAATTTAGTCCAGTCACCGGTCTGATTTGAGCATAGTTTGCAAATGGGGTCTTAACTCCATTTTCCATTGTGGCTTTGGCACGGGATTTTGGATTAAGAGAGTAGACTCCATGTACATTGTGTACATAGAAGGAGGGACCCAGGAAATGAAGGCAAGCATTTTTAAGGTGATTCCCTAGGCGAGCCAAAGTGGCATGGCTAAGGATCACCAGTGATGGCAGAGCTAGCTAGAGGGATTAAAAGCATCCATAGCTTCAATTAGAGAATTTGGGAAGGTACGAGAGTCAATGAAGGATCCCCAGACTAGAGGAGGAGTTTGGAGGAGTTACTTTGTTAGCCAAGAAAGTTCATTTCTTAAGCAGACAGTGTAAAAGCCCTAAAACCCTGAATTTTAGGCATGATTGTAGGGAGGACTGTACGGACACCTCTGAGAGCCAAGACCTACAAAAAAATTAGGTTCTTGATAAAGGGTATCAAGATATGAACTTGGTTTTCATACTTGTTTGGAAGATTTAAGAGTTTTTAAATAAAAAGTGCTCAATTAGGCCTAAAGCTTGTAGCCCTATTTTGGATAAGATTACCTTGGAATTTGGAACTCATTTAGGGTTACATATCTAAGAAAGGTTGTGAGGGTTGGAACTTTTCCTCTTAACATCCTTGAATCCTTCCTTTCCAATTTGGGAATGTTTTGGATCCAATTGGATCAGATACTGTAGATGGACAAGAAAGACCAAATTGAGGTCTAGTGAAGAATATGCAGAGCTTGAATTCTATCTTGTTGGTGTGCACTTGTTGAAGGACTTAGGATCTTGTGATAAGATACCTAAGGAGCCTAGGGTTAGACAAAGGACCCTAGTAGGTCATACAGTGACCTAGGAGAACTGAGAAGAGGTCTTAGAAGAAGCAAGACAAGTGCTACATCATGTGGCATAAAAGGTTATGTCATGTGAATTTTGACAACATGATTAGGATAAGCAATAAAAGGAAAGTAAGAGGCTTACCGAGCATGTCAAATCCTGACCATGTCATGTGTAAAAATTGTCAAAAAGGTCAAATGAAAGTCTAGTTTCAAGAGAAAAACCTACACATCTAATGTTATTCTAGAATTATTCCATACTGATCTATGTGGACCAATAAGAACAAAGATTTACTATGGTGATAGATACTTCATTCTCTTTATTGATGATTATTCTAGAATGATTACTGTTATATTCTTAAAAGAAAAATTAGAAGCATTCAAGATGTTTAAATGGTATAAAGATATTGTAGAAAAACAAAGTGGTAAGGAACTAAAATTCTTAAGATCAGATAGAGGAGGTGAATTTATTTATGATGAATTCACTAACTTTTGTAATGAGCATGGAATTCAAAGACAGGTTTCTGCACCAAGAACACCACAGAAAAATGGGATTGTTGAAAGAAGGAATAGATCCATTGTTGATTGTACCAGAACACTGATGATTGAGAAAGGCATCACTCAAACATTATGGATGGAAGTTGTCAGTACTTCTGTATACAAGTTTAATAGAGTTCAATTGAAGAAAGACACCAATAAGACACCTTATGAGCTATGGTATGGATACACACCCAATGTAAGTTAGTTCATAATTTTTGGAAGTCAATGTTATATTTTGAAAGATGATAGAAATGGAAAGCTTGACTCCAAAGGTGAATAAGGAATATTTTTAGGGTACTCTACCAAAAGAAAGGCTTATAAATGTCTTAACAAATCCTCTAACAAAATCATTGAAAGTGCAAATGTCAAAGTAGAAGAATTTGCTGAGGAAAATGATAAGGAAAGCAGAAAACTATTGGAAGACTACAAAAAGTTTTTCTATAGTGAAGAACTTGACACTCTGTCTGAGCAATAGTGTATCACTCCCAAGTGACATAATAATGCACCCGAGCATCAGGCTGCAAACATCAAAAATCAGTAAATTTCTCAAAATGATGTCCTGAGTGATGGAGATCAAAATGAAGGTCAAGATGATGAACAAAGAGCTAAACTAATACTTGCCAAGTATGTCAGAAGACGCCATCCACAGAACCATATCATAGGAGACAAAAAGGCTAGAATGAGAACAAGAAGTAAGTCACTAAACACTAGATGTTTAATTTGTGATTTTGAGCCTAAATCTGTTAATATTGCACTTGAAAATGAAGAATGGGCCAGTGTTATGAATGAAGAGATAGAAAAAAAATTGAGAAGAAAATAACATGGACATTAGTACCTTGATCGGATGACAAGAATGTCATTGGTACCAAATAGATATTCAGAAACAAGTTGAATGAGAATGAAGAAGTCACAAGGAACAAAGCAATATTGGTATGCAATGGGTATGCACAAGAATAAGGTATTGACTATGGAGAAACCTTTGCACCTGTTGCTAGACTAGAAGGATTCAAAATTCTACTTTCTTATGTTGTATTCAAAGGATTCAAGGTATACTAAATGGATGTCAAATTTGCATTCCTAATGGAATACTATAAGAAGAGGTATACATTGAACAACTAGAAGGGTTTGTTGATCCTAACAAGAGAAAAATAGTTTGTAGACTACACAAAGCCTTGTATGGATTGAAACAAGCACTGAGAGCATGGTATAAAATACTTCACTCCTATCTCATAAGTATTGGAATCCTAAGAACAACTGAAAAGAGTAATATGTATTTAAAAGAAGATACTGATGATAACATTTTGATTGCTGAAATATTTGTTGATGATATCATATTTGGAGGAAATGATATGTTATGCAAATAATTTTCTATTGAAATGAGAAAATAATTTGATATGTCAATGTTTGGGGAGATCAAATTCTTTCTTGGTCTATAGATTCTTCAAAGAGATGTAGGCATCTATATCACATAATCCAAATACATCAAGGAAGTGCTGAAGATATACAAGATGGAAGACTCCAAGCAAGTTGGAACACCTATGGAAACTGGATGCAAGCTGACAAAGGAAGACAATTCAACCAAGCTAAATCAGACCCTATATAGATATATGATTGGAAAACTCATGTATGTTGTTCTTACTAGATCAAATATAGCACATGCAGTTGGAATAGTTGCAATATTCTCTACTAATCCCAAGGAATCACACATGACTGTTGTCAAAAGAATTCTGAGATATCTAAAGAATACTAAGGACTATGTCTTATGGTATAAAACAGAAGGCAAATTTGAACTTCAAGTCTATACAGATGTTGATTGGGATGGAAACTTAGATGATAGAAAGAGAAAAACAGGAGGAGCATTCTTTATGGGTGATAGAATTGTCACATGGATAAGTAAGAAGCAAGGATGCATCTCACAATCTACTACAGAAGCAGAATATGTGGTTGTTTCTACAAATTTCTCTAACATTGCATGGATCAAGAATTACTGGACGGTATGAATATGAAAATTCTTGAACCAGTGATTATCTAGTATGATAATACTAGTGCAATAAGCATTTCAAAGAACCTTTTCATGCATGCTAAGACAAAGAATATTGCTATCAAATATCATTACTTAAGAGAAAAAGTGCAAGAGAAAGAGGTGATATTAGAATATGTTCAATCCAAGGAATAGTTAGCAGACATATTCACAAATCCATTGCCAAAAGATACATTTGAGTACCTGAGAAATAGACTAGGGGTCCAACCCTTGTTTATTGGTCACTAAGCTGACTAGGAGGATGCATCATCCTACACACAATAGGAAGATCATTCATGTTGATGCAAGCACAGAGATGGACTACAAAGATATATCAATACACAAAAAGGTACATATCTGCACCGAAAACTAGATTTATTGTATTGCTGATGGAAAGGGAAATTCAAGGAATATATTATGAAAATAAAAAGAGATTTACTTTGGCATTTTTGTCAAAGGGAGAGAAGTATCCAGAGGGAGAGATGAATTAATGGAGAGATTATATCCATATGAAATATCTATCATAAGTATTCAAAGGGAAATATGTACTAAATGAATATGGACAATATTGTTGTCAAAGGAAAAAGAGATATGAATAGAAATATCCATCAAGGAGAGGAACAGTCAAAGGAAGAGAAAACATCAGAGAAAATATTCTACAAAAAGGGAGAGACAGAATCAGAAGTTGCTACATCTATCTAGTGAAGGGAATAAAGAATGAAGAGATTACTCTGCAAGAATCAAATCTAAGCTAGAAGAGCTTATCGAGAGTCAAACATTTGTATTGGTTATAGAAAAATAAGTTTGGTAGAGATTGATGAACTAAAACTGATATATTTCATATTGTATTAGTATTATGTAGTATTTTTCCATCAATGCCAAAGGGAGAGATTTATGAACTATAACTGATTGAATGTTTTAAGATGTTAAGTTGATGATCACCGAGCTGCAGAAATTTAATACAAGACATTAAATTAGTTAATGTATTGTATTTTCATTAATGTCAACTTGATATACTCTGATTAGTTATATACATATTGGAAAAGAATTCAAAGAACCAAAAAGATAAAATTTATATTATCAATAATGCATAAAATTTTAGTATACACCAAGTGACAACAAACACCAACGGACAGTGCACACCAATGGATAGAGAATCCTGAGAAGAGTCATAGTGATACCCAAGAAAGATACCTGAGAAATAATTACAGATTAGAACCTAAGTGATACCTGAGAAGAACTAAAAGTCATAGTGTTTCCCAACGAACAAACAACCTTGACGAATAGAGATGCCCAAGGACAACTGAAGTCAAGACCGAGAAAACAAGGAGTTAAAAAGTGATAAAACTGAAGTTTAGAAATGAAAAAAGGCTTAGTTGGAAAGAGCTAAACATGGAGTTAACTGATTGATTACATTTTTTTCATTGACCAGTTAAAAGCTAGAGATTTAAAAAAAAAAAATTCACCGAGCAGAAAGAAGTGGAGAAAAGGAACATAAGGGAAACATTGATCAAAAAGTTATTGTGAGCTTACAATATATTTGAACATCTACAAGATTAAGTTGTATTATTGAACAAATCATATATTGATTCAATTTAACCATTGATTCTGAAAATCTCTTAATAGAGTAGGATTTAACCATCCTTTATATATTGAGATACATCCCAAGGAGTATCAAAAGGTTTTTCATGAAGATAGCGTAGTGAATGCTAGATATCAAGTGATAAATTTTTATTTTTAAATCCTCTAACAAGGTCACACTTAACAGTGTGTTTGTAACCTTTAATAGGGTTGGCTCTTCACCAAGCTCACTTCAAAAGAGTGAAATTTTTGGCTTACTGGTCCCAAGTATTTTTTCCCCTAACATGGTTTCCACATTAAAAATCCATGTGTCAGATGTATATATGGTTCATTGCTTTGATGTTTTTCTTTACACATTACTAAAACATGATTGATCGGTAAACACTAAGTTATTTACTGTATTTTGGTAAAGGCTAGACTGTTATTTGGTAAAGCTTAAGAAAAAGGATAAATAGCATCTTCTAAGCAGTAGTTATTTGATAAGATTATTTAAATGCATACATCTTGTAGGACTGAAGATAACTATAGGTTTATATTTGTGGTATGAAGATTTGGGTTGATTTATTGGATTAATTTTTTAGGCCACTGACTCAACCCCCCCCCCCCCCCTCCTCTAAGTTATTCTAACATCACATCCACTATTAATTGACTAATGTCTGTTAGAAAAGTTAGGAACTTTCAAAAAGTATAATAAAGTACTAATTTTTGGGTAGTCTATCATAGGATGCCCTTTGCTCAAAATATCAAAAACAACACTTAACTAAACAATTATTCCTATTTGTTCTACTACCATCACATCTCTAAAAAATAATTTCAATAGAACATTCACATTCAACAAGATTTGCTTGTCTTTTCAAATATGCATCATAATCTAAGGTATTCTTAACATGCTAACATATCTCTTTTGCTTTTGATCCTATCACTTATTTTTTCAATTCCATCTATGATTTGTTTTTCATAAACTTTACCAATACACTTTTCAATGGTGTAAAGTTTTAGCTTCAACCTCTTGTTCTTTTTTGTGTTTCCAACTACAAATCTTACACCTACATTCTATTGGAGGTTTGTCTTTCTTGGGATTCTCCGCTGGTTCAATGAATGGATACTTTGACACCAAGTCAATTTGAAAATTCCTTGACATATCCTATTCCCAACCCATTTTTTATTTGGTTTTTCCCTTTCGTGCATCATCATCATTTATGAAATTGTCACCCAAGTCGATTATCTCATTCCCACTACCTTGGGTATCTACCAAAATATATTCTTCATTTCCATTTGAGATGTGTCATTCACCACCTTCTTCAATTTTGGTGTAGTTTGTGAATCTTGTAGTTGTGATGGTGTACCTTCATCATTTTGACCACAAACATTACCAAAATAAGAAGTTAAGTTTATGCATTTTGCTAGCCTCTCTTAGCCTTCACCACATTCAGGAGTCTTAACCTTCTTCCTGTTTGACATCTCCATTGAAATAAAGGCTACAAAAAAAATTCTATGTGTTTAAGAATAAATAATAGACTTTAAGATTCATTGGCCCTAGGGCCTACAATCTATGTCTGAGGTTTTCCCACTCAATAAGAATGAACTAAAAATTGCAAAAAGATTGGGATGAATAATAAAATAATCACTTACCTTTAGATTCTTAGTGAGTAGCACTAGCGGTTAACAATAAAACAATGGTTGTTCTTGGTTTGAAATTTGGCTATTGATCTAAATTGAGAGCTCAGAACCAGCCAAATTGTGTAAAAATAAATCTAATCTTTGAATGTATTTATACCAAACCATATTTGGAAAATTCAACAGGAATTTTAAATGGTATACAATTATTTGGAGAATCCCACTTAATTCTAACACATTTTATGTAAATGTAGGGCACATCAAACCTTGACAAAACATACACATTATAATTTTCTAGGTGATTATGGACTGCCCATTAGGATGGACTTATAATAGAAATAAAAAATCAGTCCTCCCACAACATTGAATGATTAATGGTATTGGCAAATATGATGGTGAATTAAGACACACTTTTGAAAAATGTCAGGAAAACTGGGTCTTCATGCAAATAGAACTATTGATGGCTAATTAGCAAATATGGTCAGCAATTAAGACACACTTCTAAAATTGTAGGCAAAAATATTAAATAGACCGTTTGTAAAACATACATTCTATTGGTGAAATCTTTAAATCAATACAATTAATTGATTTAAATGATGATTAATTGAATTTCATTTGAAAAAAAAATTATAAAGTGAAGAGGATCCAACCACCCCATCCGGTCCCACTTATTTTCTAATTATGAGATCGATGATACAAACTATTGTCCAATTAGTGAATATTCACCACTAAACCACTAGTACATTTGAGAACTCTTTTCGACGGCTATGCGTCACTTTTCTGACACTGTCTCGTCACCTAGCGACAGAGACCAGTGTTGCAGTTTTGGAATTAATGATGATTGTACAGTCTGTCGTTATTGTGATGGTACTAACAATAGCAATATGAGCCAGCTATGATGGTTACCATGCTGTCGTTACATATTTTAGATGTCATTATTATGACACGTAGGCATCACATCTTATCTATTGCTCTTACAACACGTAAGTGTCACATCTCATCTGTCACTATTATGACACAAGAATCGCATGTTATCTGTCAACTTTTCATACGTGCAATGAATTTTCTATACATGCAACATCGAGCCATCGATAATTCCTGACGACCCAACATCGCATGTATAGCAAATTTGTCGTATGTCTGCAAAAAGTGACATCTAGGTGTCACAATACGAGTCAGCTATAATGTTTATCGTGTTGTCGTTACATTTTATCTGTCATGATTATGACACCTATTCATAGAATGAGTGTCAAAATTATGACAGATGTGCGACAAATTTGCTATACATGTGATGTCACCGACGGCTCGACGTCGCATGCATTTTTTTAGTGTCGCTTTAGAATTTTTAAGAGTTTAGTGTCCTAGTGTCGCTATTTTCAGTAATTGTGGTTTTACTTATTTTGGAACCATGATTCCCTGTGCTTTATTTGGGATAATTTCATTAGCGGTTGGCCAAATAAATATAAAACAATTGGTATTACCAAATTAGTTCATCCAAAAACTAGAAGACTGTGACTGTCTGATAAGTACAAGTAGGATATGTA